>JWZT01003375.1:79497-109630 GCA_000827895.1 Thelohanellus kitauei | reverse complement strand
GGCCTTCGACAATATCCTTAAATAATCTTCACTCGTTTCTGATTTCACTGGTCTAATTCTGTGGTTAAAGACATGGTGCTAAACAAAAATGACTCTTAGTCATCTGTTGCTTTCTTTTAAATTTAGAATATATAAATAGAACTTTTCATGAATGTTGCCAAGAAACGCAAAATTGATATGGAGAGTCGCATATTTAACAACGATTGGATGTCAAAGTACTTTGTTATAAAAGTCGAAAAGAAAGAAGTATGTTTGTTGTGCTGTGAAAGTGTTTACGTGTTGAAAGATTACAACGTTATCTGCCATTATATGACCAAACATGCACACACCGCCAATATAATCAGCAGAACCACGACAAATAACAGCAAAATATTTGTACTGAAGGCTTGTAAAGGAGAAAGATTTCTTGAGAAAGATAAAATACAACAGAAATAAGCCACTCGTTCCAGCTTTGTAGTCACACATTGCTCATCACGGCCAATTGTTAGGTTATGATGTATTTTTCAAACATTGAATGGACGATGTGGTTGACCCAATATGCAGAGAACATAGAAAAATGTTTGCATAAGCCCTTTTGTTTTGAAGAATGTTGTTAGTTCACCACGATGTAACAATAAATTAAGATATTAACTCGCCGTTGAAAAGATGTGTACCTTCATGTTAGCTATTTTTGCAGACTCTAAATGAAAGCACTAACATCGATGACATTGTACATTTACTGATCTTTCTAATGAGAATTACAGAAAACAGAAATCGCCCGAAAAATTCTGTCAATGAAATCAATGAAAGCTACTATCCCAGGAGAAGTTGTTTTCGTATGTATTAAAAATAAATTGTATATAAATGAAATTACAATAGCAGAAAATGGCGACTATTATCACAGATGGTTCTCCATTCTTAGCAGTATTGAAAGTTGGCCTAATTATGAGACTGAGTAACCCATGAGAGATTTACTTAATCAATAAATTCATACTGTTATAATGTATAATAGACCATACGGTTTTATCTAAAGGTATGCTCCACATGTAACATGTTATGGATCCACTTGTTAAATTTGTCAATATTATCAAGTCGAAAGCTGTATAATCATAACATGTTGATATGACTTCATGAAGATTGCGGTTCGCATCACGTTGATGTTCTGTATCATACCGCTGTATGCTTTTCGAATTTGTGAACAATTCTGAGAAGTGTTTGGGACATGAAAACAGAAATTTAACTTTTTTTGAAGATGAAAGGGAAAATACATTATATCCGCAACTCAGAGAAGCCCGGTGGCTTTCAGATCTGGCGTTTGAATTTGATCTGATTAAACAGATTAAGGAGTTCAACACAAAAAATAAAGGGTATTGCATATCTTCTCACAAAATTTGCTGAACAGTGAGCGCATTCACGTTGAACGTGAAATTATTTTGTCGACAGCTCCGCCATAATATCATAACCCACTTAAAACATTAAAAAATATGGCACTGAATATTAAGTCGATGGAGAAGTACACAGATAGGATATCTTCACTTGACAATTCATGTGCTCTTAGTTTTGGGGACCGATAAAATATTCTGCTGAGTTTGACATCTTTTAATCCTCCTTTACAACTGATTTTGAAAAAGAACCTGGTTCTCTACATCAAAAACAATTTGATCTCCAATTCGACTCTACCCTGATAGAAAAATTCCAATTTGAAAATCATTGAAACAATTTAAGTAGTAACTCAATGATTCCCTGTTTATGAACTTGCGAATGATGGTCATGAATCTGCTTGCTCCGTTCGTCCCTACATGCATGTATGAACAAACATTATCGACCATAAACACTAACACGACAAAGCTATTTCGATTTTAACTGATATCCAATTTCAATCTTTGTTGAGAATCTGATAGTTAAAACATGCAGCCAGAGTTCATAAAACTTGTTGAAAACTTTGGTCTAAAACAGAATGTTCCAAAAACTTCAGTTGTTGCCAGAGTAAATAAAGTTCAATTATTTAGATACCTTTTGGAACTATATAGTTAAACAGTACAGTAAGGATATATAGATATCCTTAGGTAACGTAACAGCGCTCCTTGTTCGAGTTGGATGACCGCTGTGTGATCATCGACCAGTCGTGAGTTCGACTCCAACTGGACTCACCTTTTACGTTACAATTACATTAAATACAATTATCAATCTTCCTCCCGAGCAACCGACGGTAAAATTTTCATCAGGTTTACAATCCTTAGTGCTGACTCACAATCACATATACTACATTCTCCCACTACTCCTAAATAAGATATGATATTAGCTATGTCCTTTCTTAAAAAATTGCCTGTTGTGTTTCACTCTTATCTAGCGTTAGCGGTCCTATGTTCTCACACACTAGCCAGTCGTGTCGTACTCTCAGCTTCGGTGATGCTGGACATACTCTGTATTTGTTTGTTTAGAGTACAAAAACACACGCTCTATATCTATTGGCCCTTTGAGATTTGACATCCGCTCATCTGTGCATTTTACTTATTTAATGCATGCTACTGGGTCTATATGTCAAACATCGACCCTGCATGTATATTTTTCCTAATCATCTCCACACTAGTTTACATTTTTGGAGTGGAGCCTTCTTTATTGTGCGATTTGATCTTTAATTGGCCATGGCCAAGGGGATGGTATGGATCGGTATGTTATTTTACTACATTATACGCTTGACATAGGCGTGTCATTAATTTTTATTCAACTCGACTTCCTTGGTCAGCATGAGTCTGCTGTGGAATTCCGAAACCGTACACGATATTTTCAAAAATGAAATTAGAAACTTCTCTCAACTGAACCTTTATGGCTTTTGATTCAACGATTTTGTAAAAGCATCTGTAGCTAGAATATATCTATTTCCCATTTCTGTGATTGTTAATGGACCCGTGAAATCAATGTGCAAACGAGAAAATATTTTTGCTCATTCGAGTGGATGAAACTCTGCCTTTGCCATATAGTTGGCTCCTTTGCAGCGATTACAGCCATGACTTCGAATATCCATTCAATGATATCTCGCCTGTGATATGGCCAATAGTAGCCACAAGATGAAGATTCGCACTTTTTTTAGATCCCAGATGTGATGTGATATGATTTCGCCTTGGACCACATTGATCATTTTCTACCTATAATGATTGTGCACAACTAGGGTGGGGTATTTTCTTCCCCCATAAAAAAGTTCATGCCCATACACAATAATTTTTGGCGTATTTCTGTATCAGTAGCATATGAATGATTTTCTAAATTTCTGGGTAGTTTTTTCAGTTGTTCTTCGAATTCATTTGTATCTAAAATCTCTATAGATGCTAGATTTCTTGATAAAGCGTCCGCCATCAGTTTCTATTTCCAGGTACGTGATGTTATACCAATCGTATATATCCATTTGTAATGCCTATCTGGTTCGCCTACATCTCAAATTGATCGGCGATTTCAGATAGGTACTGTCTGTGACCATTGTTAATGCTTAGCCTTATAATCAATGGTGAACTTACGACAGGCTAAAATGATTGCCGAAAATTCCTTATCAATCGTTGGATAAATATATTTGAGTAGAATTTCAGCAGTCGGCTAGGGAACACTAATTGTGTATAAATAAGTCCAATTTCTTGGATGAGGCATGTAACTATTGTCGTACTCGAAGTATGCGTGTTAAGTTTGAACAGTAGTTTACAGTTGTTTATTCATTCATATGGAAGAAACATCTGAATGCATCTTAATCAAGGTTTCGAAATGCGCATAACAGGATTCATCCTAAACCCAATTCGTGTTTTTTCTCAGAAGCCTATAGATTGGTTCAGAAAAGTGAGAATACTTCATTAAAAACTAATTTTAATAGTTCATAGATCAATGAAAAGAAAAGATGTTAGACTTTTACCATCATGTTGTATATTCCACCTTAATTGTGATTCCAAATTCGAGCAATCATCTAAACCCTGGTAACTGGAAACACGGAAACCGAGATAGGGAATTTAATGTTTTCTAGATTCTCATTTTATTGATTTTCTTTCAGTTCAACTTTGAGAGTATTCTAAATAACATTTCACGTGTGAAAATGTGTTCATCCATCCACCTGGATAATATTAAGATGTCATGTAGATAGCACGTACAACCATCAATATCCCTGATAAACTCGTCTATCAATTGCTTAAAGGTGCCTGGAGCATTCATTCGTATGATCGAAAAGTATAACGTTAAATGGGTATAAAGGCAAACCACAGCCTGGGCAGAAAACGGTTTTTGGCTTAGCCGGTTCTTGTAGTGAGACATGCCAGTAGCCCGTGTGCAGATCCATTATTGAAAAAAATACGTCTTTGATCTGTTTAAAAACTGTCTATTATTGGTAAACATTATTCATAACTTATGGTAATTTCATTAAATATCCTGTACTCAATACATAAATGGTATGCGCCGCACACTTTTTTTTAAAAGTACGCACGCAAAAGCCAATGACTCGTACATTCACTAATTATGCCGGTCCTTAGCATCTGATCAAAAATTAATTTCATCTCGGCTTAACGATGAATTGAAAGGCAATAAGGTTGGGTTTTTACTTTCTCCTTCGTCGACGTGACTATGTTATGTTTAATAATTTTGTTACAGTCATTATGATTTGATTTTTTTGAAAATACCGAAGAGTACTTTGATATGATTACAACCAGTGGTCGTTTATTGACATCAGCTTCCTCAAAATACTGACCAGAATGCAAACCATGTTTTATCAAGATTTATTGGGAATGAATATCAATTAAAAATCCTGCTGCTCTTTTGAAATCACTGCCGAGTATTCCGTCGAAAGTTAATTTGACGACAATGTTAGATTTGTACATAAATATGTTTCTTTTATTTCGAATTGTAAATCGGCAGGAAAACGTGCATTTGACGTAATTCATCTCCTGAAACCAATTTTAATTGCATATTTTTACTGAGATCATTTCTTTATCACTACGAATATTTGATCAACTAGCTTTTTAGTCGACAAGAGCTGTTAACTCACAATTCTCCGAAATTAATCTTAGTTGTATACCACAGTCAAATTTCTTAGAGAAAAAACACCGATATATTTATCAGAACTATTTCCTGTTACATAGGGATCCATTTTTGCTCTCACTGAATCGCGAATATGAACATCTGCGATAGAAGTTGTTACAAATAGAACGTGCTTTGCATTTCTGAGCACTATGGTATCTCTACCAAGTTTCTGACACATGGAGTGACTGGTTTTTGCTTTGAACAATCGGGTTTGTGTAATTAACTATCTTCGTCAAGTCGTCAACCTTTTTATCTATTCACTTATTGTTAACCGCATTAACACCATCGATTGAAAGATTACTCCTACTTATTTACGGCAAGATTTAGCCTCTCGTGACCTCTGAGATGCTGAGATGTTAACTAAACGCCACTCATGCATTTTAACCATTAGTTTCAACGGTTATCAATCAAATAGTCATAAAACAAAGAGACGCATTCAGATAGTAATTAAAACAACTTCTGTGTCATGAAAAAATCTATAATGAATGCCAGATATTCGGTCTAGTTTTACTAAGTGACCCACTCGATTTGTAAATGGAGAAGGGATCCTCGGGCAAATCAACCTCATCCTCCTAAACGATCCTGAAAGGAGTCATCTTTGACGATTTGCCTTCAAAATGACACTAGTTTTGATATTTTACTTCTGATGGCTTTAAATAAAGTCCGATTCTTTGTAATCAGTCAGCCATTTTCCTCTTAATAAGGAGGGATAACGCCTTATTTCTAATAATCCGTATAGCTTTTTTCGACAGGCAAGATTTCGATATATAACCATACATTTTAAAGAATGTTTCAATTAAAATGGTCGACAAACAGGACAAATTACAAAAATGACGACAAATTCTTTTATTTTATCACCCACTACATATATTTTCGAATTCACCTTCTAATGCTTTTCAAAACATTTTTTTGCCATCCTTCATATTTTTCATCTAATAATTTAAATATTTTATAACGATTTTTGACTTCAGAAGATTACTCCTTGTCTGGCGACCCCTGTTTAAACATTTTTTAAACAAGGATTAGTAAGTCTCTACGTTAATTGTATAGGCGCCAGTAAACGGGTCTCAGCCCAGTATGTTATTAAAACAATCTGTTCTAAAAAACGAACAATGTTTGACCGTATCAAGAACATGAGGTCGGTCGATTGGCAGTGCTTCTAAACATAATTTATAAAAAATATTATACGATTGTATGAGGTAGATCCATCTGTACGAGTTATTAATCCTCCCAAAAAATGTCTAAAATGATTGATTAATTCATTCTGATTATCAATTCTATTAGTGTTGCTTTTCTATTTGGAACGCAGATCACAATACCAATCTAAATTTTAATGAAGAACATTACTTTTGGCGTAGCCTCGTACATACCATAGACCCAACATTTATGTCTCACTAAATCATGGCCTAAAGTTCTCTACTAAAATTCCTACCCCGGTTATGCATGGCTCGCGAAATGACTGATTTGTCGATTCGAATTATCATCCCTGACCACGCAACGTTAGGATTAGAGTTGATAACTTCCTCGAATAGTTCTAGTGGTGATCCTAAAATTAACACATCTAAAAGACGGTGGTCATCTTTTCGGATGTCGTTGTCTATATCGACAGAAATGACGCTATCTAGATTTGAATATGGGCCCACATACGAATGACCCGGAAACATTTAGCAATAGGCATTTGTGGTTCCTCTAGGAATGAGCTTCATAATCAGCGACTCACCTCAGATTTTATCGATTTAATCGTATCGCTAGTATTACAGACGAAATTGATATCATGATAAGGCTTAAGTATATAGCCCTATTAGCTAAAAATGCATATCTTACCGAAATTATCATTTCTTTGACGTTAGGAAATATTTAGGAACATTGTTCGCAAAACACATATTCTCGTATAATTCTGTTAATATCCAATTGAATTTACCGCGTCAGAAGCAATTAAAGTCCATATTTCCAAATCAATTATTACGCTGAATGTTTCTCGCATGCGCAAAAATGTTACGCAGGTGCAGTATACGCGAACGACGAAAAAAGATTTGAAGAAAATATTTATCATTGTAGTAACAGCGTCGAGCGCTTTTGCGAGAGGCTAGTGTCTTGCATATCTTACAAATGGCGACAATGATGAGATTGTAGGTGTTGGTTGTCCCCATGATGCGGCCTACGTATCCTCTGTATTAATTTTCACCGTTGATGTGTAAAGTTCGATCAGAAGTCACGACGCTCGATAAAGGCTGTAGTAGAGAGCGAGGAGTGTCGGCCAAAGCCGTTGATTCAAAATTCAAAGTGCTGTATTCATACATACTGACCAACGGAGCCGTGGTTAGAGGCTGCCCTGTTCGCTCCTATCTGCTTATGTTTTACTTCAATAAAAAATAAATTTATAGGTGTGTGTTATTTAATTTTGACATAGTCTGCAACCAAAATCATGAGTGTCCAAAATTACGATTTGCATATTTCATCATTCTTTTTTGAGACTTGCTTTATTTATATATCTTCATATTTTCGATAGCACAATTTTTAATTGATAGAATAATTAGCACCCCCAATCTCAGAAATTTTGCCGAAGCAATTTTACAAGCTTCCTAACCATCAGTGATTCTAGATTTGTCATACAATTTTTTCGTTATACCAAACAAGATTTTATATATGTTTGCAAGGATTTACATTTAATCAAAATATGTGAAAAACATGTTACTAATGATAAAAATAATTTACATGATTTTATGGGGTGGGTAATACACCTGCAAAATTATTGAAAACACAAAATTAATCTTTTGTATCGATTAGATAAGGTAGTGAAAATGTAAAAGAGGATATTTAATTAAAAACTACAACTTATTTATCATACGAGTCTTACAATTTTTGAGTCAGTATGTCCATCAGAAATGTTACCTTAAACAAGGTGCCGATCTTTGTGGTGGAGTGGTTCGTGAAAAATTGCTGGTGGGTTGTTGATTTTAACAATCAGCATGTTCTTCAGCTCCCCAACAAAATTGTTATTTGCATACCTCTGACAGCGATTTCATCGAAAAAAAACCAACTATTAGTTAAAACTAGGGTGTTAATCACACTAGTCTAGACCCACTTTTCACGATCCAGGAGATGCCAGTTCCCTAGAGTAGGTTCTTCGGGAGCGCCGCAAGCAGATATGCGAATGTGATAGTCGGCTCGTCTAGCGAGAAAGAGTAAATTACATGCACCACTGAGGATATTTATGGCCCTCTTGTCTTCAGAGTACTTGGACACCTCCTCCTTGATTTTCGGAAGCGCTTGGGTGCCTGCATTCGTCTTTTCTACCCATTAGACACAGGTCAACTTCTGCGGTGTAGTCACGTGTTGTTGATGTGCAGCTGAACCATCTCTAGATAAGGTGCGGCCTATTTGGCACTTCAGACCTATCCCAACTGATGCAGAAATAAGAGACCGAAATCGCTTTTTGGGGTCCATTAAACTGAGATTATGACACTTCCACATGAGCTCCGGAATCGTCCACATACCTTACTGCATCGGAGCTACCTTCAGCTCATAGCCTAGAGGAACTCTGAAGCTCTACGGGTCTGGAGCTAGACTGAAGAATGGACGATATCGGGGTGGGGCAATAAGATGACGAAACATAGTGGATCGAGAGATGTCCATAGAGCAAAAAGTTCCTACAAAAATAAAATGCGCAACTGAAACAAAAAACCCACAGAGGCGGGGTACATAACGAGCACTACCGAAGTTGATTATCGAAGATCTCATGAAGAAAGCCCCTAAACCCTCTACGAGAGGTGCGAAGTTCCCACTCGTTAGCGGAACGAGCGAGAACGAATTCATTCCCTTATTCTCCAGACTTCGTCAGCTCTGGATAGGGCGCGTCGAACGATGGGCGTAAAGCGTCTCGCCCTTAATGGCGGTAGGGGTGTATGTATGTCAATCTAGGAGATACCGCCAGACGGAAATCGACCGCCAACAGGCTTCGTGGTTGTGGCCTAGGCACCTAGCCTAACCTTTGCAAAAACGGGCGCAGGGTAATTTGATATTTAAATATAACATTAGTTATATTTCTAAACGTTATTTTAACCACAAAAAATCCCAAAAACTCATCATAAAAGGATAAAATCGTAAAAAACATCTCGTTCGTTACATTAGATCGATTTTTACAGAAGTGTTTTGATGTATGAATTTCTAAAAACATCAATTGTTAAGGATAGAGAACAAAAAAAATCATCATGAGTATTGTAGGTGCCCTCCAAAAACGTGCCTTGTACGAATTTATGGTTGTGAGAGGCGTTATTAAATCATGATATACCAGATACTGTAAATTAGCACGAAATCTAGAATTGATGAATGACTGATGCCAGCAAACGTACTCGCTTGATAAATGTGAGAAATTTGCATTTTTTGTATTGATAATATTCAGATGAACAAATGATGTTATAAATTATGCACGGATCAAGAATCACGACACCAGATCTTTAAAAATGTATATTTCGATTTTCTCAAACATCAATCATTTAACAAATATATAATGGTTAATTTAAAGCCCTGATGATTCCACAAAATAAACCGTGACATGTTCTACAAAACCAGCGTTTATTTAGCTACAGAACATCCATATAATGTGTAAAAATACGTTAAACCCTATATATCATCTATGTACTGATGGATGCCATGTTATATTCATCTAGGATATTTTGGTCACATTCGCGAGTAAATTTAATTTATGAATCAGATATGCCAAAGTTGCGGCCCAGTCAACCTGTAAAACTGTATACTTTTAACAGGATCTATCGATTATGCCAAAATTTTCAACAAACAATATTACTTAATGTTGTATGGCCCCTACTACAATTTCTATTATTTTTACACCATTGCCTGGATAATTTATCATATTTCCAAGCCAACATCAAATCAATATCTGGTGAAATATCGGCCATTTTTTTACTTCATTTAAGTTACCCTGACTTGGATTCAACAGATAAAATTGTGAGAGCTAACAATCATTTAGTATTTAATTCATTAATAAATATCTTTAATTTTATCAGAATAGATTCTTCGAGGGAATAACAACAGGAAATCTTGAATAACTTATAAAACGATATTCAAATACGTTATAAACAACTCTTATATACTGCAAAATGGTTCAACGATTGCCGAATGTATATCGAAAGATTCGAATATAATTAAAATTTTTAGCTAACTACATTTTGCCTTAAAAACACATTCATTTTAATGTTTTACAATTGAAAATTAAATTTAAAAATAAATTAGCAATTAAGCAATTTTTAAAGATTGCAAATGATGTCAACCGAATCAATAATCCTCAGTGAAAAAGGTGTAATCTCGAAATGCCAAGTCGATAGCTTCTTGATCGTCCAACTGGGTAGAATATGGAAAGGATAGTACTTCATCGATAGTGAGATTGCCATAAACGTGTTGCATCATTTGGAATCGCTGAATGTAGGAATTTATTACTTTATTTTTTAAAATGGTTTTTTTGAAATTCCTAGTAAAAGGTAGCAATGTAATCACATTTGTAGAATTTATTGTATATTCTATGATTCAACCTAATACTTTGACCGTCGATGTACAAATTCGGAGATGTAAAAGGAACGAATTTCATCTTGTTTATTGTAAAATCATTCTCTGAAAGCAAATTAACTGGGATATGATTTACAATTCGAACAAAACTGTATTCGGATGTGCCTTCAATAATATCTTTGACCGTGATTCTAATTGTAATATTCTATAATATTAACAGCATTACCGCCCAGTTCTTATCATATAGAACTGTAGGGTACGTGAATTTGGATTCATTAAATCCATGATAATTTACCCTAATCCCGCTGAATTTGACTTTAAATAATGAAGAAATAGAAGCATCAGATTTTGTATTGTCAAAAACGTCAATATATAACATGCACATAGGTGATGAAACCAGGGGCGTCGGCTTCAATTTGTGTATTTTTAACAGAAACCTACGATTCAAGTACTGGTTATAAATTAAAAAATACCATCCCACTAATAATGGATTCGTTGGTAAATATATGATCGTAATTGATCGTTTTAATTTTTATATTTTGAGATGGATAAATTGAAAGCTATGATAAAAATACATACAGGTGTTCGGTAGTCTGATATGAAGATCGGAAGTTTGGTCGTATAAAATATATCATAGAGAATAATAACATAGTTACCCAGAGGTACTTTATTCATTACGAGACGAAATTTAGCAAATGGTGGCGCGCTTTCGTGAATATGGAGATAAATACGATATTCCTGAATATAAACATCGATTTAACCTTGATTCTATTTTCATCTGGGGCATATGATATTCTTAATGAATTCATACAATTTCCATTCAGTTTCTCAAGATGATATACTAGAGTTTCGTTGTTAATGAAAGTCAAATCGTGTCGATCAAAATATTGCACGACGATTCTCATATATATGTACTTTGGACGTACAAACATCAACCTCGTAAATATCATTCTAAAAGAGGGGTATTTGATGGAATTCAACTATTTGATGAAATGAAAATATACCACAGCATAGCAAGCTTTCCATCCACTATTCTCTTCTCTACTGAAACAATTTGCAGCTGCAGAAATGATAAAAATGATCGTTGCTGCTAATATTTCCATTTGATTTGTGTAATTCTTGAAATCGATTTGATATCAGATAATTATTTATTTGAATTTTATTCGATTTAAGCTTTGATTGGTATCATTCAATAATGGGGGTATCGTTTAATAATTTAATAATAAAAATTACGTTAGTTTTCATGTATTATGATTCTGTTTTAAAATCCATTTAATTATAATTAGATAATACCTTTACAAACTTATATGTATATGTAATATGTTATTTAAATGTTTCTGATTTTCAAATGTTTTTTCACAATATTTCTGCATTCATACCTACAAAATTGGAAATTACCAATGGTGAAATAACAGCCCAATCAGTAGAAACAATATTTGATTGGAGATAATTAAGTTTTATTAATGTTGATAATTTAATTTGTTTTTTAACGATTAGCAATCAAAAATATTCACAAAATAAATTTCATATTCTAGATAACCGAATGTCAACGAGGGTGTGAAGATCATATATTATAATCGCTTTGAGATAATTTTTTTAATAATCTGAAGTCTAGTGCTTTCCCAACTGTGAATTCTTGACACATATGTACCCGAAGTTTCACCCTATAATACATGGTCAAATGGATAGATGTACCGCATTAAGTTTTCATAATATATGTTTCCTAAAGTAACGGATTACCCTTAAATAAATCGAGATGGTAAAAAGTTTAACATTCCATTACCACGTAAACCATTTATATTTTATTGATAAATCTGCTCCGTGTCTTTGATTAGATAAAAAGCAATATTAGTCATAAACCGAACAAAATTATTAAAATACTGAATCTTGATCAGACGAACATTAAAACATTAATCATTCCCGTTTAAATGATACATTCAATAAAAGAGAATTCAATATTTTTTCATATCTTTTTAATAAAAATTTCATTCCATAAATTAGAGAGCATATATTTCTAGAAATGGTGTTTCCTGATCACGTCGTATCCTTTGTTTATTTCATAAAAAACTGTACATTAAATTATTTTATGTTCCATTCATTGATTTGCTCTCAAATATACAGTGTTTATCGAAAATATTAATCAATATTTGTATTAAATTTATTTTAACATTGAGAGGACAAAAAATATTAAGTTATTGGTGACAGTACGTTCTCCCAAATAGCAGAATCTGTTGCTATTTAACATGTTTTAAAATTACCATTCGTAGTTCAACCACATGGTTTATAAAGGGGTATCGAGTCGAATTCATCAGTTCTGATTCAGATTATAAACTGTCAATGATATTTTACTGGTAGGAAAATATATTTTGAGGGGCTTTAGCAAAGGCGAGTCAGGGTTAAAAATTTGTTTCAATATGATATATTCCTTCTCGAATGCAATTATATATTATGGCTGCGAAGACTTAAATCGAATGATGGTATTTAAATATACAAACCAATAATATCATTCAAAATAAATGACAAAATTGATTGGATAAACGATCAACATAATCGGAAAGTCTTTCAGATCTATTTTTCGAAAAAAAACAATATTGAATAATAAAACATATCTTAACAGATGGTTTGATAACAATAAACTTTCAATAATTGCATAAGCCAAAAGGATTTAACCACCACCATATTTTTATGATTTCATATACAGGATAAAAGGATCTAATTCTCATTAATTATTCGAGATATCGTAACAAAGGTATGTGCAGGGTTTCAATCCATTATCGCACAAATTACATTTCATTTCGCGCAAATCCTCATGTTTTGTCTCATCAAAAAAATTCCTTTTTGTGATATTTAATGAATAATTGAATCGAGAATAAGATTTTAGAATTTAAATCAATATTCCAGTTTCTATCTATTTAGGCAGACTTTTTTCTGCTATCCACACAGTTAAAATATCCAACCCTATCACGAACCGTAACTAGTGGAGATGACTACTTAATTTCGGCCGTAAGTCCATCTGATTTGTTTTCTTCTCATTTACACAACAGTAAAAATATACTTTTTTCGATAAAACATGTCTCTTTATCGATTAAATGTGACAAATTCTGATGTAAGAATTCCCTCGTTAAAATAATGTTTATGTTTTTATTCGTCCCCCATAGTAACTTTAAAACTAGCCACACAAATTGGTGGAATACTCTTAATGTACACTGAAAATCATAAGTTAAATATCACAGAATTGAATTTTATGACAAGAAATTAAATATGGGATTTGCAAGAAATGAAGTCGATTCTGCACGATTGAAAATAGAATTTGTGCGATAATGGATGGAAACCATGTATCATAGTTTCCTTTATTTATTTTCATTAAACTTGATTCGTGTAAAATTGAAATACGTATATTTATATTTATTTCTTATTAATTTCATAATCGTCATCAATGGTTTACTTATACTCAAAATTTCGAATTGAAAGATGAGAAAATGGATGCTAAACATTTAAACAAACACAAAAATATCGATTTTATGCCGAGGAATGTATGAATATCCAAAAAAATCGATTATGGTTGTGGATCGTATCAAATTCGTAAGAGCCGAAATTTATATTCACGTCGCAGAATATCCACCCATTTAAAAACTTGACTTTAGTCGATCACATATCGTTTAAATTTAAAGGTGAGCACAGCAAAAGTACGAAAATCAGCATATTATATCATTTTTGATATAAATGCGTCTACATTAAAAAAATCTACAATTTTTTGAGAATTTTGCTTGAAAGGTGGCTGAGGTAAAGGACGTAGATTCATGAATTTGACAGAGAAGCTACACGGAAATTTTTGGAGCCTAATCTAGTACTTTTATCAAAACATCATTGATTTTGGAACTAAAATTAATGACAATTTAAAGCGAGAGTGAATAAATTTTGTTTCAGTTGGAGTTGCGCATGTGTCATCGTGTAACCTTGTTCTACGGTTCATTCAAAAATACTGATCAACAGGTGACGAACAAGGATAATTTAAATCTCTAAGACGCTAAGTTTAACCCAACTGAGCAAAATATTATTTCTGGCAGGACGCCTATGAGCACATACAAGCGATCGTTAGAGATTATTCGGCAAGATGATTCGATCGTTTGAGACTTCAACTTATTGAAACAAAGCGATATGGTTTTTACTATGTCATTTAAATAAGATCTTGGCGAGTAAACAGCACATGTTTTTGAAACAACCAAACATTTAAGATGTGTTTTACGAGATGTTCGTCTATTAAAGATAAATATTGATAAGCCTGTTCAGTCATTATATAAATGAATGACAGGTAGATTAAGGGGTTTTATAGATTTTAATGTTGAGTATGGATGTTTTAAGTGATCAATAAAAGATCTAAAAAGCTTGGTAAACTCTGGCAACTACACACCATATATTTAATGAATAAATATTTGATCACATGATCACTCATGATCAAATGGTATATATAATTAATCTCTTTCACAACAAATCTATTGCTGCATCATCTACAAGAATATTATAGAATACAGACGTTTTGCAATACTTAATCCACATATAGAGAACTTGAGGTTTAATTTGTTGCATGGTTATCATATGACTATGATGCACTAAACACTTGCATTCTACTACGCATATAATACGGCAACAAGCGCTGCTGCTAAATATCAGTTTTCGAGTCATTGAATCACTGTTGTTCCACCGACCTTGACCAGATAAACATCCATTGGGATTGATGACGGATTTTAACGCTACTCATCGTATCACGAAACCCATAGCAGGTCAAAAATTCCCGTGCGTCAGCACACAAACGGTTCAATACGAACGATAATCCATTTCCGGATCAGATAAAAGTCTTGTTACATTTCTTTGAACTTGATATTTAAGAATAATTTTAACTTAATATATCTCGATAAGATTATGATAACTACGTTGGGTCATTGGCGGGTATCTATTTACTTAAATGATATACGATAAATTCATTCTGATGAATTCGGATCAATGAATGTTTCGACGTATCACTTAAATTCAATTCATTTGTGTTTATTGATACTGCCTACCTTCTTATTTACCAACAGCACCCATGTTGATAAAAAGTAATTTGGTTATAGCCACTATACCATTGGAATATTTTGGGCATGATTGTATCTAAAACTTTCAAAGTTTCCATGTTTTTCTGTGTTCATGTCTATGATGGAAACAACATATATTTAATCATATAGTTCATATTTAGAGCAGCCTGAATTTACAAATAGCTTTATTTAATTGATAAAGAAGCAATCTGGATACAATAATCATTTTTCACTAATGAAGAACGCGGTTGCAGATTTTTTCATCGTTCAGGCACTTGCGAGAAAAAGAACAAGCGTTTTTCAATATTTTTCTGAATCGCCTTCAAAAAAGGAATATTTATCTATTTGTAAAAGCTTTTCACTCTATCGTGTATTTTTCATCCAGGTTTTGGGTGAGTATATATTCATTATTTATACATTTTTTCAACTATTTGCGATTTATGTTTAAGTTTCATAAAATCCTATAAAATTTACAAAAAATCCATGTTAGGGTTTCGTCGATTTGTTTCTTTTATGATAGAGCTACAAGTCACATGGCAGGTGGAAATAATGAATGAATATGTGAGTGAATGTTCATCAGGATTCATTCTCTTGATTATGTAATGACTGACTGCCTAAATTTGAAATGGAATTGACATTACCACAACTTGACAAAACCTACTGGCTGCATTGCCTCATATTCCACTGTAAAACATATTTATCTTTGATTCCATTCATATACCGAATCGTAACTTTTTTAACCCTCTGGCATATTGGTTAAGTTGAACTGCAAACAGATGAATCAGACAAGACAGATCATTTGTTTTATTTTTATTATTAAAATCTAAAACTTGAATAAGTAATAATCTTTAAAATTGAATTAAAAAACTATTGTACTTGTCTTCGAAAATTCATTAATTTCGATTTGCTAACCAGTGCATTAGAGCCAATTATTCATCAGCGTACAATAGGAAACGTTAGTTATATCATCGGACTTTATGAGAGTGATTTAGAGGCTATACGTTTTTAAGTTTTAAAAGTGAACTTGGTTGTAGGTTTAGGGGAATATTTCTTTTCATATAAGATAGTCAAAATATTCAATGCATTCAGGATCATATTCTAAACTTGAGTGGTTTTATAGTCCTCCAAATCACTTCTAGTTATCCGAAAATTCTGTTATATTCAATTAAAAATAATTCAAAAGCACCGCTCGGTTTCCCATTAATTCATCTCATCAATAAATTCTGTGTCAACATAAGGGTCAACTGAATTTATGACACGTTTATGATGTTGAAGTTTTTCGTAAAAACGACCCGTCAATATATTTACATATTCAGAAATGAGGATTTTTAATCATCAACATAGACTGCGAAATACTGCTTGAAGTTAAATAACTTATGGGGCTATACATGAGCACAATTAACAATTTGGTAAATCCAGACTGAGAACCCGTGGATATCAAATTGGAAAATCTCTAAGGTTTCATGTAAATGATTCATCTGTAAGAGTGCTCGAAATAATGTGTAGTAAAAATTTTGATGATCCAGAGACGATATCTGTGCCTACACAGGAATACCTTGTCTTTAATTTGTTTCAAAACTTAATTTTCGTGTAATTAAACACAGACATTTTTATCGAAATTGTGAACTGTTTCCTAATATTGATGTCTTGCAGGTATCTAAGAGGGCTAGAATACTCATAAAAAATTGTTTGAATTTTTGGAAGTGTGTCTAGGCTTTATAACAGCACTTCTGATCCATAAATTATGGATTGATTCTTACAAAATATATTGCTTAAAAGGGTGCACAGTACACAACTCTTGATGGTTATCTCCGATAATCTATTTTTATCTCATAAATGGATAGAGTTATACCAATTAGATAAAAGGTTATTACGGGGTAGAAATAATAAAACATCTTTTATATTCACCGGAATTGTTATCATCTATTCCAAGAGCTGTAGGCGCATCTTTTTACATCTGTATAATTAATCCTAATGACCTATTTGTTTATCCTCAAACTAGATGTTCTTTCTGCGATTTGGAGGTGAATTTACCGCGAATTCGTATTTCATGCTCACTAAGAACTTTCAAAGTTAATTTTATTGTCAAATTCTTACTCAGATTCATAGATATCAAAGTTTGTTTCGAGCCAATGTTCGTTTCAGTATTTTGTGCCAGTTCATCGATCGACATACAATATTTTAATTGTCGTCTTTACATGTGTTAATATTAATAGTTCAACTTCAAACACGTGATTGTTGTCTTTTGACACTCTTGTTCAATAGTTTGTAAAGATATCTACAAGAGTCGGCTCTCGAATAAAGTTAGAGTCAAACATTAGTAGACCTATTTTTGATAAATAAATGAATTTTCGGATCATTCACATACTTGCAATTGATGTCTTAAAGTCTCTTAAGATGAACAACACATTAAAAACTGTTTTATCTTCACGAATATTAAAAACGTATGGCAGAAACATTTATTAAAGGTTGAAAGCAAAATCTCAGACTTAATCATTTTTGACTTCAGAGAAGCTTGAAAATAATTGGTTTAAAATATTTGGCATGATCGGAAATGTATGAAATGGGAAAAACCAGAAGATTCATTTCTGCCTTTCTTGTATATTAGACAACTACTAAAATGATGTAAAAAATGGTTATGTGCTCAATTCTAAGTTAAAATCGATGTAAATTATTCGATTAACTACAAACGCGTTTCGACTTTTTCGTCTTTTATTCCTCAACCTCCATTTTGTGTTTAAAGCAGATATTTTGTGCCCATTTAAATTGATCTGAATGGTTTTCACATCGTTTGCTTTTATTTTATCGCTTCATTCTGTAATAGCTATTCAATCAGAGTGTGAGTCGACAGCACCTCAATATTATAATATAGCCACGAATGGCCCCATCTCTTCGGATCTCACCGTGCGGAACATTTTTTAAGATCTTCCTACCTCTGCTAAAATTTATCTACAGATGTTCACAGACATATCGTGATCTAGTAGAAACACTAGGTCAAAACTGGATCCACAAAAAGATGGACCGCCAATGATTCGTAGCAGTTGATAAAGACCTTTGAATTACAGGCTTTGAATTTCGTTTGGTTAAATCACATAGCTTGAATAAAGGATTGGGACTTGTCTTACAGTCTTCATAAACCACAAAGATGGGTTAAAAAATGTATTTTGTAACATGAAAGAGGCATATAGTCAATACGACAATCAATGAAGATGAAATAATGAGATAATTTATTGAATTTCAAAGTAGTCTTTTTCGCTCTTCCCATAAATCGTACGAAGGTTTGTAGTATTGCAATCCTTGCAATTGTCGATAACTTATATAGTCGCTGAAATCTTCCAACACAATTCCTGTGACCTGACCAAAATACATGCCAGCCTCCAATAAGGCTATAGCTATCAAAACAAGTGCTCTAACTAATTCAGAATCGAATACCTTCAAAAATTCTTCACGCAATGGACTGCAATTTAAGCCATTCGGTTTTTCTTATAAACGCGGTCCACTTCTGACAGCCATTTTTGGATAATGGCTCGATCAGGGAGGTGCCCATAGTCGAATTGAAGATCCTGAATAAATGAAAATGAGTGATAGTTAAAAAAATGTTGTATTGAGTTTAGAAAAACATGCCTAACATTAATTGTTTTAATATTGATGCCCAACAGTGAGCCTAAAAGCCACAATTAGGAATTTGGTAAACGCAGTATCACGTCTCCTGTGGTTTTTCAGGTTAATTTTCATAATAAATATTGAATTATTTCACAAAATAGTGATTGTATCGCCTGTATTTATCATCGAATTTAATATCAATACAATCTAGATCGTTTTATCAATTTTTCATAAATGTAGAGAGCCGTTGTCATCATGATTTCATGTGCCTTTTTGCCAACGTGAAATTTCAAAGATTCGAAAAAATGCTTTCTGGTCTTAATATCGGAGTATATACGATGATTATCCATCAAAATGATGCCATGAAATTCGTAAGGGATCATAAAGAAATTATCAAACCCATGATCATGCAGACAAGATAAGAATAATTTAACGGCTAAGTCGATTTATTTTTATTATGGACATCGCAAATCGGAGTTAGTATCAATTTTAGTTGACATCGTATTTTCAAAAATCTGATGACAGACTCAGATTCACACATGTAATTAATCAAAAAATTGATAATTGATCCGATTTTATTGCATCTATCTAAGGTTGAAACATGACATATTATCAAGAAGTTGCGTTATATAATTTGATCAAAAATACGATAAAAATTAATGGGTTTTATTTGAATTTAACACGACTCTATTTTTTGAAAAAAATTATTTTAAAGAGAAACTCTATAGATCTTAAAATCTTATTTTAAAATACAACTGTACGTCTATTATCTGTGCCACATCCTACCGATGTTTCAATGCCCATTTCGGTCTTGAATTGAGTAAATTCAAGTGCGTTGATGATAAAGGTAATACTTGTTGACAGCCTGAAATTGTCCGAATACTTTACATCAAAAAATGGCCAATTTCCAACATACGTCTTCTTTCTATGTTAAACACACAAGCAGTCTGCAGTAAATGGGTCATTGAGTGGAAAAGAAAAACCACTTGACTCAAAGGTAATTATCATGTAACTACATTAAACGTGAAGCCAAAAATAAATTTAGAAATAAATTCAAGAAGGGATCTAACATCCACTCAGAAATTTATAAATATTAAGATTTATGAGAATAAGAATAAAATCAGCGATTGATCATATTTTATTATCAGATTGAAGATTATGGTCTTTAACAAATACACTCAACTGATACCACGCAATATCAAACATTTACATCATAGTATCATATTCAAATCGTTTTCACCCTGACTGTAATCATGACAACATGATTTCTTGTTATTTGATCAAATCGTTCGAAAGTGAAAAGTATTCTTTTAAATGTATCAATAAAAACCTAAAGTACGTACTAGTATTTCCATACCGATCTTTTCGAATACTTCATGAACGTAGCCTGCATCCGAGCAACGAGCGAGGTACTTGATGTCGTGCTTATGCAATGCTTCTAAGTACTCACCCAAGTTCCCTTCTATTGGTCGTTCTGTGATTACAAATCTGTATCCATTGTATGAAAACGTTGTCGACCAAAATGGCCCTGAGCAAGTTCTCGCTACAGATCTTTTGGATAAAATTATTCGATGAACAATGGGATGAACTTGATTATGCCAGGGGCAATAAGCGATATTAGGTTTTTGAAATATTAGACGCTTCTTTCTTTTGTTCTCTTCATCATCTAGAGCATAAATATTCTCCTTTTTATCCATCGACGATTAAATTCACGATCTCTGTACGCGAGTGCGTTTATAATAACTTGGTTAATTTGTTTTTACATGCTTTTCAGAGTAGTATTTCCACCACTATAACACCAAATTTAGGTAAAGTTTACGCTTTGCAGAAAATTAAACACGGCCTTTTTGTGCGCGCCCATTTTTTAATTTTTATTTGAATTTCTATTTAGACCTCAGAATGAATATTGATTGTTCACTTCTTTAAATTGTACTGTAATATATAATAATGACCGATTATCAACGACTAACTACGATATTTATGTTACATTATCCCCTCCTTCTGAGAATTCGACGGCATTAGGATATAGATGGTCGTGGTGAATCAAATGATATTTTGTCAGGTCTTCGAGATCCGATATTTTGTAAACTGGATGTTTGCACTCTAATACGGTATACGGTCCTTCGAACAACGGTTCAAGCTTGTTTTTTTCAACCTTTTGACCAGAACCTGGTCTCCGGCTGAATATTTGATGATGTTCGACTTCTTATCATGTTGATTCGTATAATAATTTTGTGCTTGGTCAATATTTTTTTCTGCGGTGGTCCAAACTTTCTGAAATTTTTTGAATATATTGGTGAGCATTGATTGATTTTCGGTGTATGAATTTTCGTTCAATAAGTGAGCAGTCGTGTATTCGATATCAGCTGGAGTTTTTAAGTTCCTTCCAAGTGTCAGTTCAGCTGGGCTAAATTTCGTCGAAGAATGTTTTGATGCTCGAATTGCAAAAAGTACTTGATATAGATGGTGGTCCCAATCTGTTTGGTATGAATTGACAGTGTCTTAGCATCTCCTTTATTGTTCGATTCTCGCGTTCGACGTTTCCATTGCCTGATGGATGGTAAGGAATTGTCCTAGACTTGGTTATTCCAAGAGATTTGCAGATATTTTGAAACAATTCAGATTCAAACTGACGCCCCTGGTCCGAATGGATTCTATCTGGGACACCGAATCTGGAAACTATGCATTCCAAGAGTGCTTTTGATGCTGTAACAGAAGTTTGATCACGTACGGCTACTGCTTCTACCCATTTTGTAAATGTGTTTATAAATACTATTATGTACTTATTGCCATTAATGGTAAGAGGTAGGGGTCCCATAAAATCAACTTGCCAAGATTGAATGTTGTGCCTCTGCGGAATGGTTATGATCTTTGATCTAGGTGAATAATTCTTGTGTTTGTTTCTTTGACACGATTGGCATTTCGATATCCAAGTCGTAACGTCTTGATGCATTTTTGGCCAAAAGGCGACCTCGCTGATAGCATCGATTGTTTTGTTAATGCCTGCATGAGAGAGTGAGTTCTAATGAAAGCTGTCGAAAAGAGGTCTCCGTAACTTTTCTGGAATTACTGGCGTAGTCCGCGTCGAGAAGTGTGAAACAGAACGTTCTGAACTATTTTGAGTTTCCTTGTATTTTGTAAAAGAGAATTTATTTCTTCGTCTTGATATGTCTGATCGTCTAGCTTTAAATTTATATGATCCATAACTTTTGATAACTTTAGATCGTTTATTTGTTCTTCTTCTAAGTTTATTGACGATTTAAGCTCTAATGCTGCCAAAGATCTTGAAAGGCCGTCTGCAACGATATTCTGTTGCCCAGAAACGTGTCTAATATCGAAGTCGTACTCTTCGAGATCAAGAATCCATCTTGCACGCCGCCCAGATATGATTTTAAGTGATTTGAGGTATGTCAGTGGATTATGGTCAGTGAAAACTGAAAATTTGTTTCCATATAGGTAATAACGAAATTTTTTGATGGCGGACACTATTGCTAAGCATTCTCTGTCAGATGTTGAGTAGTTTCTTTCCGCTGATGTAAGTATCCTGCTAAAAAATGCTATTGGCTTATCGATATTATCTGCATTCTGAGAAAGGACTGCTCCTATGGCGTGGTCTGATGCATCGCAGTGTAGATTAAATTCTTTCCCCCATACTGGATAATTCAAAGAGGGTATTTCGCATAATTTATTTTTGAGGGAAGTAAAGGCATTTTCGCATGAATTATCCCAAAACCATGTTACTGCTTTGCTTGTAAGTCGGTAAAGTGGCATTGCTAGATTGGAAAAGTTTTTTATAAATCTCTGGTAGAAACAGCACGATCCAAGGAATCTTTGTAGTCCTTTCAAATCTGTCGGCTTTTTCCAATTAAGGATAGGATCTAATTTCTTAGGATCGGGTTTAATGCCTTGACCGGAAACAAGGAAACCAAGATAATTTAATTCATCAACTCCAAATTTACATTTCGATTCCTTTATTTTCAAACCTGCGTTAGATATTTTACGAAATACGTCTTCAAGATGATCAATGTGGTCGCTCATATTTGATGAAAAGATAATAATATCGTCGATATAGACCGAATGGTGATCACTTTGTCAAATAATCGAGTCCATTAGGCGTTGGAACGTAGCAGGAGCGTTGGATAGGCCAAATGGGAGAACATTGAAATGATATAGCCCCATTCCAGGGCTAGGACAAAAGGCGGTCTTTTCTTTATCCTTGGGGTTAAGCGAACATTGCCAGAATCCGCTTTGAAGGTCAATTAGTGAGAATACTTTGGCTCCTGACAGTCTATCGATTAGTTCATCAATAAGGGGTAAAGGATATTGGTCTTTTTGGGATATAGAGTTAAGTCTCCGATAGTCGATACATAGCCTATTGCCGCCGTCTTTTTTATTTACAAGGATTGAGGGTGAACACCACGGGCTTGTGCTTGGTGAAATGATGTTAGATTTGAGCATTTCGTCGATCATTCCTTCAATAATATTTTGTTGGGACTTAGGAATCTTATACGGACGGATTTTGAATGGTTTTGCATCACCTGTATCTATTTTATGTGGCAGTGCGTTTGTGAATCCAATGTCGGTTGGTGATTTGGCGAAGATGTTTGTCCACTTCTGCTTAATTTGATCAAGGCTGCTTGAACAAGTTTGCTTCGTAGAAGAAACCTGGCATACAACTCGAGCTTGCTTGACTAATATTTGGGGATTGTTTAGATCAATTGTGAAGTTGTGTGATTTAATAAAGTCGCGTCCGATTATACAATTGAAATTGCATTTTTCCATAATTACGAATGGCCAAGAGTAAATAATGTCTCCTAGCATGATTTCAACATGTGCTTCCCCAAGCGGTTTGATTATGTGACCGTCAACTGCTGTGAAACTCGAGTCCTTCGGTATAACACCATCGCCATTGTGGATTGAGCTATCCAATATGGACACGCATGAACCAGTTTCGCCTAAAGCATTGAGGTTTGTTCGAGTATTTGTAAAACAAACTTAACGAATGGAGCCTGAAAAGTATGAATGAAAACTATTGTTTGAATTCAATTTATTGTTTTTGGAAACCCTTGCATGTGCCCCTTTTGTCCATACAATCTAAATTGAGAGATTCCCATGCAGACCTAACTTTAGTGATTGAGAGATCTGCATCTCTGCAGGTCTTGGGTTTTAGCCGAGTAGATTGTGTAGACAAAGCGATAGACTCAAATTATTTTTTCGATTGCGAGGAGTCTAGAATTCATAATATCTAAGTTATCTACTGCACACGCTGAGCCACAGCTCTCCACAGCCTGATATTTAGGCTTTTCGATTGAAATGACTTCTGATTTACGCCTTATGGAATTGATTATCGATTGCGCGCGTTCAGAGTAAACTTTGAGTTATTCGCCAGTGAAAGGGGATAGAATAATTGGAGCGTCATCAGGTAAAGAGTCCAATATTGTCTGTTTGATCATGAAGTCGAATGAGCTGGTGGAAATCCCAGGTTTAGATATTCGTTGCATTCGGTTGCACCGAGACACGAAATCAAAGACCTCCTCCATCTATTCGCGGGTACACCACAAAAGTTTCGAAAATTGAGTCGCGATTGATAAGCCCTTCAAAGTGGGAAATGACAATTGCTTTCACTTTCAATATATCTTTTCCTGTTCTTTGGTGCGCTTTTGCCTCAGTTCACTTACAATATCCTCAGGACACACACGAAGCAGATAAGCGCACAGTTGCTTATGCTTCCATTACTTTGCGACAGATTTCAACTCTAATTCATCGATCTGAGGGCCAATTTCCTTTTCTGTTGTGAATTTAAGAACCATGACTGCTGACACCAATTGTAATAAATAAAAATAACAGATTATCTACGACTAACTACGATATTTATGTTACATGTACCTTATAATCATCTATGTTCAAGTTTAAATATCAGGTAAATCTATACTTAAATCGCGCGGGTTCAGAACAAATCGTATCATTTCTTTCAAAAAAAAATTAGCCGATTCAAACCATTAAAAAACTATCGAATTCAATGATATTGAAAGTTTTATTTGATTGATATAAATAGGTTATGACAAAATTATTCATATTCTATCATACGAATCTCAATTATTTATATGTCTTCTCAACGTCTCATCAGTAGAATTAGGCCATTTCCTCAATTTTTTTGAAATTACACCAGCTTTTATCAAGAGTAAATTCAAATATTTATGATTCACAGAATCTAATTTTGCTGAGGTTCTATTATATATGCTCTCCTTTTTTGGTGATCTATAGCTATTCTCGTATAACCATTTTTTCGAAAATGTAATTTTATTTCTTTAACTTTTGAAGATGAAAATTATAGAATTAGTATTGTTAGAATTCAAATAATCATATATATTTTTTGATATAGATATTCATATTTTTTGAATAACGATAATGTTTAGTTAACTAAATAAATAGAGGTGGAAGACAGTCGATCAACTTGATTCTCCGCTATATTTACACCTTTTATTTATGGACAACCAGCTACTCTACTTAAAATGATTCTTCAAAAATTAGCAAAAGAATTGGAAATTTTTACAATGAAAACACTCGTTTTAAACATTTAATACGTGTTTATTATATGATAATTTTTATTAAAAAAGATATGGAATTTTCGCGCCAAAACACAAACCAGAGTATCGAATTAAGCCCATTTCGAAAAATAGAAATGCATAAGCAATTCAACTATGGCATTTCTTGATACAAACGATTTTGAACGAACAATAATGATTTCATCAATATAATATTCGACATATAATTATTACTCAGATACTCTGAGTGAACCTGTTATCCCTCACTGGCTAGGAAGCAGAACCCATAATAAAGTATCAAAAGAATCACTGATTACATCTAATAAATCTACTCTAATCTATTTTTTCCGTGAAAGTATGACTATATGATGACCTTTACCTTTTTTTAATGGAAAAATAGATGTGACAAAAAATTTAAGGTAAATCACGCATAATCGGAAATTTGGTCGATCTATAACTAGCTAAACTGTTTAAATTATAAATAGATATACTGTCTATTATTGGCATCGTTGATTCGATACATTTATATTGATTTCAATAAATTCTCATCAATTTTTTTATTATTTATCTGGTATTAATTGATCACATCAATTACAAATAAATATGTCAATTCAAGGGGTCAACGAATTTACAACAACTTTTCTACACAAGCTCTTCGTTTCCCAGAATGCCACTGGAAATGTCGCAATATGTGGATTAAGTTTGTATGTTATGCTGGGTGCCATCAACCTTGGACTAAGAGGAAGTAGTCATGATCAGCTCTCTCCATTTCTGGGGGAAAATTTCGATGACGTGTTTAATGTTGAAGATTTGGAAGATTTTCCGACAGCCGAAAGATGGTCTGAACTTGATGACTTGGTATCAGAATTTTACCATATACATTCATCAGTTCATCATTCGTGTGACATAAATCGTCGTTATGGGAAAGTTTCGACTTATATGTTTAGACTACATAAACTTAAAGAAGATTTTTCTGATCCTGAAACAGCAGCGCAAAATTTGAATGAATTTATTTTTGAGTATGTGATTGGACCGAGACCAAATGTATTTGACGAGTCGATGATCAGAGAAAACGTTTTAATATTTATCGATTCATTATTCATCAGTATGGACTTGGAAAAGCCCTTTTGACCCTTCGCTAACAAAACAGGAACCATTCTATGACAACCAAGGTCAATCAGTAGAAGTTGCTATGATGACTCAACAAAAGATGAATCTGATATACGATTCACCCAATTTCAATTTTAGGATTCTTTTCAAACGTTTTGACGATAAAGATCGATACGCTGTAATCGTTTTGCCAAGAGAAGGCCATAAAATCGAGGATGTGCTGAAAGATTTCAAAGTATTTCCTTTATTTAATATAGTTTGATGAAATGCAAATTTATTTTAACGCATCACAGAGGAAATACGTGAAATTTACGATGCCAAAATTCAAGATACTGGGTCCACATGATTTGGTTAATACATTCAAGAGCTTTGGGCTTACGGATATGTTTGACCCACTTCGATCGGACTTTGGACGAATGACAGATCAACCGGTTCACATAGGAACGTGTATTCAAGTGATACATTTTGATATCCGTGAATCCGGTGTGAATACAGAAATCGATGATGATTCCGATGATGTTGTTTATTTAGGAGAAAGAGACGAGGGGGAGGATACTGAGGAGATAACTCATACTGATCCAGAATATGAAAAGGATAAGGGTGATTTTGATCACTCAACTTCAGAGTTAGACTCCGAGAATGATGGGGATGTAGAACCACGTCAAAAATCAGAAAATGTAGATGAAGATACGGATAGGGTCCTTACATCAGATACAGAGTCTGAGGATAGTGAAGATCCTGGAGATGAACCAAGCCATGACCAGGAAGAATTTTCGGTTAACAGACCCTTCTTATTTTTAATGTATTCATCAAAAGCAGACGTGGTGTTTTATAGTGCTGCAGTGACCAATCCCAACGCTACTTAAATCAAAGAACATTCTGCTAATTTGCTATCGGGCTAGTTTTGTCATTTACTTATTTTCTTTGTATTTAAATTTGCTGATTCAAATCTTGAAACTAGGTATACCACATATATTCCTAAAATAATAAAAAATCCACGCATGCTCATATGGTGTCAAAATTTATATTCGAGCTTTAAATACGATATCTAGATAGGAATTTGATTGTTATAGCATTCTATTCATTAGCAGATATTTGCTTTTCTTATCAATCTAATTAAATACACTTGTTTTTGAGAAATTCGTCCACAGTGGAATTTACAATTGCACCACTGTTTTTACGTAGGGTGGGTAACATACGGCCCGCGACGATATCTTTCCTGCCTTAGAATAGTTTTCCAACATATATATTAATACGGTCTNCATCAAATACATGTTATACATCGTAGATCAAGTCAGTCAAGAACACAGAAAAGTGTTTGACGTCAGTTTTTCGAGTAGAACTGTAACTCACTTCACTGAGAACAAATGATTAAGATATAAACTCACCATTGAAAAGGCGTGTAACTTCATTTGAGATATTTTTCCAAACATTGAATGAAATCGCTGGCATCGATGACCCTGCACAGTGGTTGATCGTTCTGAAATGAATTTCAGATAACTTAGAAATAACATTAGAATTGCTGTCAATACAATCAACGAAACATACTACTACCGTAGAAGGTATTTTCGAATGCGTGGAAAATACTTTTTATATGAATGGAATTACAATAGCAGAACGTAAAAAGTAATCACAGATGGTTCTCAATTATTTAAAGAAAAGAAACTTGGTCTCATGAAGAGACTGACTGATTCCTCCCAGGAGAGGTCAATTTCAAAAAACAATTGATAGTGTTACCTGTATAATAGACCTAAAAGTTTTATTTGTAAATTTGTGCTTGACATGAAACATATAACGGATTCACTTGTGAAAATGGTAAGTTTTATCAAAGAAAAAAAAGGTATAAATCACAGACAAAGGGTAATACTTTATATAGATTGCGGTTCATATCACAATAATGTTCTCTGTCATACAGCTATATGGTGGTTTAGTTAGTGAAAAATCGTGAGAGATGTTTAGGGACCTCAAAACAGAAATTTTACTCTTTTTATAGTTGAAAGGTAAAAATATCGAATATTCGCCACCTAGAGAAACACAGTGGCCGTCAGATTTGGAGTTTGCGTTTGATATCGTTGAAAATATGAAAGAGTGTAACACAAACCTAAAGAAAATGGCATTTTTGCACACGAAAAGTACTCATTAGTAAGGGCATTCATGTTAAAGCTAAAATTTTTTTTCTAGATTGGTCAGCCATACTATCATAACGTACTCTAACATCAGAAAATATTGGCGCTAAGGATTTAATTGATGGAGAAGTTCACAAATAATATCTGTCCATGACAATATATTTAATCTTAGTTTTGAGGACTTAAAAAATATTCTGCTGAGTTTGTCATTTTGTGATCCTCCTTTACAACTGATTTTGAAAAAGCACTGGTTTCTCTAAAAACAGATCTAATTAATCTACAATGCGACTATCCAAATAGAAAAATTCCAATATGAATGCTTTGCAAAATTTTACGTGTCACTCAAAGATTTGAAGTATATTTACTTAGGAGCGATGACCATGAAACTACTTGTACTCTTCTGCTATTCATACATCTATGAACCAAATATTCGACCATGAACACTAACAAGACCTAGCTACTGCTATTTAAACTGATATTCACCTGCAATTTTTGCTGAGAAGTTCTACTTAAAATATTTTTCACTAGTTCATTTTATAAATAACTTTGATCGACCGCAAAATATATCATAAATTTCTGTTGTTATCAAAGTAAATAACGTTTAATTGATTGGATACATTTTTGATCAATATATTAAATCTTTAAGCAGTACATTAACTAAATTATGGATTGCACCCTTTGCGGATTAATGAATGATTAAGGTATTTATTATTCTCTAGGCCGGTCCTATAGAGATGATGCCCACCCCTGATTTAGATTAAGTATTTCTTACATTTTAAGACCAAGTTTGTTAAATAGAGTCTACGAAAAAATGAGAATTTGCAAAAATGACGACAGTTTCTATTATTTTTTCCCGCACTATTTTACATTTATTATACAGAAGTGTGACCATATGTCTTGCTTCTATCTTGAATAAATTATATGAACGAAAACATGAGATAAAAATCGATTCATCGGCAGAGAAATTCAAACAATATTCCAAAATTTGAATATAATCACAGTAGTTTTTGTAAATAATTTGGAAAACGCGGCTGAAAATCATTTTAATTTACCATGCTCATATCCTTCATAGGACATTCAAAAGATATAAAAAGTGATGTTTTAAAATGATTTTATGGCTTTCAAC
>JWZT01003375.1:60750-77994 GCA_000827895.1 Thelohanellus kitauei | reverse complement strand
CTGAGTAAATCGTGGCCTAAATATTTCAGTTAAAATCCTACCTCTGTTGTGCATCGCACGAGAAATTACAGATTCATCGATCTGTACAATCTGCCCTGGACCACCCAAAGTAAAATTTGAGTGGAAAGTTTCCACGAACAAATCTAATATATATTACAACTCTACCTTTCTTATACACTTAGTTTTTTTGCCGATGTCGTTTTCGATATTGACAGAAACTGCCCTATACCGATTTTATTGTATGCCGACATACGAACCACCCATAAAAACCTTGTGAGTCGAAGTTTCGAATCCTCCAAAATTGTGCCTAATAACTAAATACTTATGTACCAGATCTTATGGATTTTTGGTATGACATCTTATAAAGGCGAAAGTATTCCAAAAATTATGCTAATTCTTTTTAGCAACCTAAAAATACATACCTTGTCAGAGATATCCCGTCTTTGGTGTTCTGCCATTTTTGAGGAACATCGTTCACAGAACTTTTCTTCTGGCAAAATCCCATAGAGCCGTGGGAAATCAATAACGGACACAGGGATCAAAGCAATTAGAGAAAAAGTTACGAAATCCATTATTACGCCGCCGATTTAGCGCACGCGTACACTAGTTAAGTGAAGTGGACTCTACCCTTCGTATGAATACATTTCAAACTTCGCCCTAAATTAAAAAGTTTGCAATAAAATATAAAAATGTTGTATCTGGAGAGCTCTTGATAAAAATCAAGTCGATTTCCTCACCTGTATTTCACAATCTTTTTGATAGATATCCGTTGGTGCATTATAAGACATTCCAGTGATTTCTCTGCATTAGATAATAACAGAGATGTTTGGTGATTTACTTTCGAATCGTAAATAGCCGCTCAGTTGAGGTTAGTATAGTGGTTAAGAGAATAAGAGTTAAAATATGGTTTAGAACCATTTGGTTTGTAGAAAAACTGCGAACTCTTATATTGGTTAAATATAGCATGGTCAATAGAAAGTGTGTTTGGACTGACGTCAACTATTTCTCGATAGTTTTCTTCCAAAAATATAATATTTTCGGTGTTATTCATTCAAAAACATTAAATTTATTGTAAATTATGAATTGTCTTCCAAACTAACATTTGAAAAAAATTAATGTAAAGATGAATGGAGCATATATGGATGGAAACATCTCAAGGATAATTTTTTACGAAGTTAAGAATTTAAATATCATAATTTGAGCATCGTTTGTGATGAAAACTTTGAAATGGTTACATTGTATGAATATTTGCCTGTATATTACGAACCAAACATCTTTACATCTTGTTCGAAATGACTCATTTTAAAATATGATTTAGATCAAGGCTGTTAAAATTACACAGAATTGACCAAAAATACCAAGTATCGCTTTTAACTTCAAAGTTGAAAGGGTAAAATTATTAAATTTTTCCACTAAGCAGAGAATGATGCTGGAAATGGCTTGTTTCAGCATTAATATCATTTTGAGTCAGATGATAATATATAATTTTAAACAGATTATGATTGTTGTTTATTCTCGAGTTATATGTGTCAGGTTCCACTTTTGAGTCAAACCCAGGTATTAAACCAGTGGCTATGTTCACAAAATCTATAAAGATTCTGCATATGTTTAAAGGTTAATTAATGACCATTAAGATGTCAGTTACATCGCCTTTTAAATGTTTTTTATTGAGTATAAAGAACAAAAGATTCAAATTCATAAATGTATTCTAAAAATTTTCAGATATTTATTTTGAAATAAAAAATTTCATCAAGGGGAACAGGAAAGCTGTTTTACTCTTTATATGTCAACAAAACTGTGTCAAATCGAGGTATTTGAAGATATTTATGAAATATTCCCTAAAACTTTATCAAATATTATATTGACAGCCAATAATATAATATATTATAATATTCCGTTTATCTATCGAGTTCCTAGATGAAATAGGGTTTCATCAGTGTTAATGAAATCAGTGAAAGAAAGAGCATCATGATTAGACAACATTAGATTTCAAGATATATAATTATATTAATATAAAGCTACTCTGGATCTTTAATTTGGTTTCTTGAGATAATTGGATCTTAAGGATAAACCTACGTGAAATTTAAAACCTTTTATACAGTACACAATGGTTTTTTAAATTTTTGTTTAAAATTTAGAAATTAATTAGTCATCTGACTGATTGGAAACGGTTTATTTAAAATAATTATTCATATGAATCTCATCTTACATTGCTTCTACCGTCTCAACGTCTATGCAATAGAATTAGGGTACCGTTTTGAAATGTTTCTGAATTGGAACCTGCTGTTCATTGGGAGAATTTATCATATTTATCTGACCATGAATGAATTATTGTGGTGATAACTTAAAAAATTGTCCTTTTATTTGGTGAATCAGGTATTTTCTTTTATAATCATTTCTTTCTTAATCTAATTTTATTTAATTTTCATTGTGAAAATTATGGAATGAATGATGAAAGAATTCTAATCATGTACATATTGGGACATTGATATACATATTATTTGAATTTGTGTTATTGTTATGTTAAGAAACTTACATTGATGGCGCAGTCAGTCGAGCCAATTAATCAGATATAAATGTTTTAGACTTTTAATCTATGAAATACTGGCAACTGTACCATCGTTTAATTCATTCTTCTTGAATTAACAGAATATCTGGCAAACATTACAATTAATAACGTGTGCTTTCATATTTCAATAAAGTTATTACATGATTATATTGATGAATCGAGAAATGAAATGTTACCCCCATAATATAATCAGTAGGATCAAATTAAAATACTTTACTTTTCATCATTGATTCATCATAAAATCAAGTATTGCATTTATTATTACAAATGATTTATTCACACAAAATGGCGACCGGATTAATACAATTTTCAAAATAAAATAATTTAGAAAGATATTTGGGGTTTCCATTTTAGCCCGCGAAGGCTTTGAAGAAGAAAACTTAATCGAGCTTCGAAAAAGCAATTATTACTTTGGAAGCATGTTTGTGAATCGATTTTTGACAAAACGGTCGGAAATTTTTATGACATTTTTTTGTAACATCAGAAGAAAAGATGTGACAAAATAATTATGGTAAATTAGGCATAATTGGAAGTTTAATCGATCTTAAACTAGCCAAAATGTTAAAATTATCAATCAAGATACTGTCTATTACTGGGATCATTGATTTGATTGATTTATAATGATTTCAAAATTTAGTCATCAATTTTGTAATTATTTGTCTTGTATAAATATATTACATCAATTACAAACAACTATGTCAATTCAAGAGGTCAACGAATTTACAAAAACTTTTCTCCACAAGCTCTTCGTTTCCCAGAATGCGACTGGGAATGTCGCCATATGCGGATTAAGTTTGTATGTGTTGCTGGGAGCTATTAACATTGGACTAAGAGGAAGTGCTCATGATCAGCTGTCTCATTTTCTGGGCGAAAATTTCGACGAAGATTTCTATGATGAAAATTGGCAAGATTCTCGAACTGCCAAAAGATGGGCTGATCTTGGTGACTTGATATCAGAATTTTACTATAAACATTCATCAGTTCATCATTCGTGTGACATCAATGATCGTTATGAAGATGTTTCGACGTCTATGTTTAGACTTTTTAAATATAAGGTAAATTTTTTGGATCCTGGAACCGCAGCTAAAAATTTGAATGAATTAATATTGAAGAAAGCGATTGGACCAAGACCAAATATATTTGACGAGTCGATGATAAGAGAAAATGAGTTGATCTTTATCGATTCCGTAATGATCAGTATGCCTTGGAAAAGTCCTTTTGACACTTCACTTACTAAACAGGAACCATTCTACGACAACCAAGGTCAATCATTAGATGTTGCTATGATGATTGACAAAAGATGAATCTGATATACGATTCACCCAATTTAAATTGTAGGATTCTTTTCAAACGTTTGAAAGATAAAAATCAATACGCTGTAATTGTTTTGCCAAGAGCAGGCCATAAAATCGAGGATGTGCTGAAAGATTTCAACGTATTTCCTTAATTTAATATAGTTTGATGGAATGCAAATCTATTTTAACGCAGCACAGATAAATATGTAAAATTTACGATGCCTAAATTCAAGATACTGGGTCCACATGATTTGGGTAATACATTCAAGAGCTTTGGGCTGACGGACATGTTTGAACCACTTCGATCGGACTTTGGAAGAATGACAAACAAACCCGTTTTCATCGGAACGTTAATTCAAGTGATACATTTTGAGATCGGTGAATATGGTGTGAATTCAAAAATCGGCGATGATCGTATCTTAGGAGAAGGAGACGATGGGGACGATACTGGCGATATAACTCATGCTGAACAAGATTATGAAAAGGATGAGTATGTGGATGATCACTCTTCTTCAAAGTTAGACTCCCAGGAGGATGGGGATCTAAAACCACGTCAAACGGCAGAATATAGTGACGAAGAGGAGAAGAGGTTCATTGAAGAATATCACGAGTCTGAGGATAGTGAAGATCCAGGTGATGAATCAAGCCATGACCCAGAAGAATTTTTGGTTAACGGACCCTTCTTATTTTTAATTTATTCATCAAAAAGAGACTTCGTGTTTTATAGTGCTGCTGTCACCGAGCCCAATGCTGCTTAACTTCAAAGAAAATGCTGCGAATTAGCTATCAGGGTAGTTATATCATTTACTTTTGTTTCTTATCATTTAAATCTGCTGATTAAAAAACTTCACACTCGGTATAACATGTGTACCCTAAAAAACATTAAAAAATCAACTCCTGATCATAATGGTATCAAAATTAATCTTTGAGCTTTAAATATGATATCGAGATAGACATTTGACCGTTATACCATTCTGTTCATTAGAAGATCTTTGCTTTTCTTGCCATTCCAATTTATTACCATTATTTATGAGCTATAAATTCGCTCACAATTGAATTTACAATTTTCACGAGAGTTTGGACACGGGTAGGCAACATACGGCCCGAGAACAGTTTTGTACATTTATGGTAATGTGGCCTTCGACAATATCCTTAAAAAAATTCTTCACTAGTATCTGATTTCATTTGTCAAATTCAGTGTTTAACGAATATCATGTCAACAAAAATGACTCTTATTCATCTGTTGCGTTTTTTTAAATTTAGAATTTAAATTATAATCTTTTCATGAATTTTTTGAAGAAACTTCAAGTTGATTGACAGCGTCTAATTTTAATCAAAAAATGGATATTCCCGTATTATGTTACAGATTTCGAAAAGAAAACAACATGTTATTAGTGCAGTGAATGGTGTTCCGTGTTGAAATTGTAACACATCATCTGTCGTTGTGTGACAAAACATGCAGAGTCCCGCAATCCTTTATCAGCATCACAAAGTCAAAAATGGGAAATAGACATCGACAAAAAGATTGTAAACTAGAAGGATTTATTTAGAAAAGTAAAATATCTCAGAAAGACGCTATTTGTGCTGTCTTTGTAATCGCATACAACATTGGTAACACAGCAAATCGTTCTGTGATCGTCATTTGGGCCAAAAGTACATGTTATATGTCGTAGATCAATTCTGTCAAGAACACACAAAAATTTTTGAAGTCAGTTTTAGAGAAGAACTGTAGTTCACTACTTTTAAATGACTGATTGTGATATTAACTAACCACTGAAAAGGTCTCTACCTTCATTTGAGCTCTTATAACAGGTATTGAATGAAAGCACTGACATTGATGACTATGCGCTGTTGTTTATATTTCTGATAGGAATTTCAGCAAACTTAGAAATCACAGAATAATTGCAGTGAATGGAATCAATGATAGACACTACGACCCGAGAAGATATTTTCGGATGTGTGGAAAATATTTTGTATCTAAATGGAATTACAATAGCTAAAAATTCAAAGTATTATCACATATGATTCTAAATTATTGTAAGAAAAGAAAGTTTGTTTAATTAAGAGATTGACTGACCGCTTGTGAGTTGTCGTTTCAAACAAACAATTGATAGTGTTATCTGTATAATAGACATAAAAATTGTGTTTGTAAATGTGTGCTTGACATGAAAGATATCACGGATCCACTTGTGATAATCGTTAATTTTGTCAAAAAATAAAGAGGTATAAATCATAGTAAAAGGGACAGACTTTATATAGATTTCGGTTCGGATCACAGTAACGTTCTCTATCATAGCGCTGTATGGTGGTTGAGTTACTGAAAAGTCGTGAGTGGTGTTTAGGGCCTGAAAGCAGAAATTGTACTCTTTCTAGAGCTGAAAGGTAAAAATATTGAATATCCGCCACCAAGAGAAACACAGGTGCCGTCAGATTTAGAGTTTGCGTTTGATATCGTTGAATATATGAAAGAGGTTAACACAATACCTAAAGGAAATTGCATTTTTGCACACGAAATGTACTCAATAGTGAGGGAATTCAAGTAAGAGATAAAATTATTTTCTCGACACATCTGTCATAATATCATAACGCACTCTGTCATCGGAAAATATTGGCGCTAAGGATTTAGTTGATGGTGAGGTACACAAATGATGTCTGTGCATGGCAATAAATTTACTCTTTGTTTTGAGGACTTAAAAAATATTCTGCTGAGTTTGTCATTTTGTGATCCTCCTTTACAACTGATTTTGAAAAAGCACTGGTTTCTCTACAACCAGTTCTAATTAATATACAATGCGACTATCCAGATAGAAAAATTCCAATATGAATGCGTTGCAAAATTTTACGTGTCACTCAAAGATTTGAAGTATATTTACTTAGGAGCGATGACAATGAAACTATTTGTTCTCTTTGGCTATTCATACATCTATGAACTAATTATTCGAACATGAACACTCACAAAACCTAGCTACCTCCATTTAAACTGATATTCACCTGCAATTTTTGATGAGAACTTCTACTTAAAACATTTTTATCGAGTTGATTTTTTTCAATAACTTTGATCGACCGCAAAATGTATCATAAACTTCTGTTGTTTTCAAAGTAAATAACGTTTAATTGATTTGATACATTTTTTATCAATATATTAAACCTTGAAACATTACATTAACTAAATTATGGATTGCACCCTTTGCGGATTAATGAATGATTAAGGTATATATTCTTAAATAGGCCAGCCTTATGGAGATGATGTCCAACTCTGATGTAGAAATAAGTATTTCTTACATTTTAGGACAAAGTTTATTTAATATTGTCAAGGTATAAATGAGAAATTGCAAAAATGACGACCGAATATAAAATTTTTTCCCGCACTATATTACATTTATTGTACAGAAGTGTAATAATATGTGTTGTTTGTGTCTTGAATAAATTATATGAACGAAAACATAAGATAAACATCGATTACTCGGCCGAGAAATTCAAAAATCTGAATATATTCACAGTAATTCTTGTAAAAAGTTGGAAAACGCATATCAAAATCACATCATTTTGACATGCGCATATCCCTCATAGGACATTCAAAAGTTCTAAAAAATGATCTGTTAAAATGAATTTTATTGTTTCTGAAGCTGTAAATTCGATTGGATTTTTACGGCATTATGGAACAATGCCAGAAGAGATGCTCTGCGATCAATGCTCCCAAAAAATGGTCGAGCATCAAAGAAATGATATTTCCGATAATGCATGGATTTTTAGATTATTTAAAAAACTATAGCCTATTTCTAGGATCAATTTCGTCTGTAACAGGTCCAATATGAAGAAATCAATAAGATCTGGTGAGATAAGTCACTAATAATTAGGTTCATCCTTAGAGNAACAACATCCGTTAGTCCATACCTCGTCATGTTCCGAAGAAACCCACCAGATATTATTTTTGAAAACAAAGAGCGGTTTAACGATTTTCTTTCTCACCTAAACGGTAAAATCAAAATCGTGGTATCACTCTGTGATCGAGTAACCGAGAATAGCTCATACAAGTCATCGAGACAAAAAATCAACTTTGACCGTGAGTGCACAGAAAGGAATTCGACCCTATCAATCAAAGTATTCCACAGAATACCGACTGATTACAAAATTGGGGCCTTTTGTGATCCAGGATGAAAAATTACGGCCATAAATGGAAAAAGTGCAGAATTTAGTAACGAGAAAGGTAATAGATAAATCGTTTCAATCGATAGGATAAAACCTTACTTAACCCCAAAGAGTCAGGCAGCAGGTCCTTAACATGACTGGAAGGCGCCTATGTTTACGATTGCAGATGTGGAGATGGCGTAAACCCAGCAAGAAAGAGTTCTCAGGCCAAGGAACTTAATCAATAAACCGGCTAGGTATCAAGCCGGAACACAATATGTCTCTTCAGAAAGTGGGAAGAGGTGTAGTGAAGTAACTCGTAGACAATCGTAGACTAGTCTTAATCCCTTTTAAGTTTACAACTCTTTACGACTGATTTTGAAAAAGCGCTGTTTTCTGTACAACTAGATCTAATTAATCTATAATGTGACTCTACACAGATAGAAAAGTTCCAATATGAATGCATTGAAAAATTTTATGTGACACAGAATTTGAAGTTTATTGACTTAGGAACGATGACCATGATACTACGTGTTCGGTTCGACCCTACATACATCTATGAACAAAATTATAGACCATGAACACTAACAAGACCAAACTACATTCCATTTTAACTGATATTCAAATGCAGACTTTGCTGAGAACTTCTACTAAAAACATGCAGCAAGAGATCCATTTTTTTATTAACTTTAATTGATATAAAATGTTTCATAAATTTCCATATTTATCAAAGTAAATAACACTTAATTGTTTTGATAAATTTTGATCAAAATATTAAACCTTTAAGCTTTACATTAACTAAAAACTAGGGATTGCACCCTTTGTAGATTAATGAAGGGGTAAGATATTTATTATTCAATCAGGCCAGCCGTTTGGAGATGATATTGTCCCATGATTTATATATAAGTAGATCTTACATTTTAAGACCAAGTGTATTAAATATACTCCACATGAAAATGAGAAATTGCAAAAATGACGCCAAATCTATTATTATTTCCCACACTATATTACATTTATTGTATAGAAATTCATCCATATGTGTTGTTTGCGTCTTGAGTAAATTATATGATCGAAAAGGTGAGATAAACATCGATTAATCGGTCGATAAATTCAAACAATATTCCTAAATTTGAACATATTCATAGTAGTTTTTTATAAACGAGTCGGAAAATCACATCGTTTTTGACATAGCCATATCCTTCAGAGGACACTCAAAAGTTCAAAAAAGTTATAGGTTAAAATGATTTTTATGGTTTCAACTCTAGCGACACGGATATGGGTCGTGTATATTCTCGGATCCATCTTCAGCAGTTTCCATCTTTGTATGAATTAGGCTGTATATATGACAATTAAGAGGTATTGGGAATTGAATGTCATAGTTTCAGATTTAAAAATATTTGTCAAAATAGAAAAAATGCGTTAGATACAATTTACAATTTATTAATATATGGCCGCTAAAAAAATCCAATGGCTTCGATTTTACCTGAAATTATTATAAAAAATAAAAGTATAATTTCAAATAAATTTATTGCCGGATATTCTTGAATATTTTACACATTTCGATCAAAATGGATTTTTAACATTTGAATTTTATGACTCTTGCCCTTTTTACTTTTTCACTATTGTCATAAACTTTTATGTATATTAGTGGGGGTTCTATATTTACAACTAAAATGTATACAATTTTTCAGTAACCCATTCTGGTTATTTAATGATTTAAATAACCAACACCATTTCATTCATATTGAAATTTTGTCTTCTGTTTTTATTTCAGAATATTTGTACGTGACACGCTCTCTAAATATGGTAACATTTGGTTATCAACTAGTGTTAATTTCGAACTGATCAATCGGTTTATATTTATTTGCTGTTCCCTTGGCAGCTTGATAAATTTTAGCCATGTGTAGTTTTTCAAGAGATCACTTTGGAAATATATTTCATCTGTTGCAAACCGATTTATTTTCTGCAGAGATGAGCTGAAAATCTACGGTGATTTTTAAAATTTAAACCATGCGCTAAAGAGCGGAAGATAAAATGAATATTTGTGAAAATTGGCTGATCGCGGCGGTATCTTATCCTGCTTCAAAAATAAATATCGATTCTTCTCATATGAAATGGAGATTTAGGTAAAGAATATTTGGCCGAGGTGAATTTGATTGCCTATTACAATATTTCCATATAAAGGTGGCATCATTCTTAGGCAATACCCTAGAGATATTCATACCTCACAACTCCAGAGTTTTAAAGTTCTCATTTATGGCATTATGCTAAACCTAGTTTCGTGGTTTGTATTTTAAGCCATTCATTTTATTGAAAAAATATTGAAACGATCAGCGATCTGGTCGATCATTTGGAGTTACGTTTTGATCCATGATTAAAGCTTTACATGTTTAATATAACCATATCCACCAATATTTCCATATTCAATTTTGACGTTTGAGAAATCGTTTTTGAAAATACATGTGATCAGCAGCAAATTATGAAAAATGTACGGTTTTTTTTTCATTTTCGATGTCGTGCAACTGCCAAAACAGTATAAAACGATATATAATTGATGAAAACTAAAATTACACTCAAACAAAGATTTACCATCAAAGAAAAAGCAATTAAAAATATACCAGTTTTTACAAATATTCGCATGAATACATTTCAAAATTCGACCGAAATGAAAAATATTCAACAAAATATAAAACTGTTGTATCTGGAGAGCTCTTGATACAAATCGAGTCGATTTCCTCACCTGTATTTCACAATCTTTGTGATGTATATCCGTTGGTTCATTGTAAAAAATTCCTGTGATTTCTCTGCATTCGATACTAACAGAGATGTTTATGAATTACTTAGCAAACTAAAAAAAAGCAGCTCAGATGTTTTAAGTATGGTGATTGTTGATTAAATGGGTTAAAAAATGATCTAAAACCATTTTCATTTGAGAGATACTGCTAACTCTTGTATAGGTGAAATATAGCATGGTCCATAATTGATTTTGGACTGACAACAGCTATTTCTCTATATATTTGTTCCAAAAATATTATATTTTCGGTGTTAATAATTCAAAAACATTTAATTTATTGTGAACTTTGAATCGTCTTCAAAACTAACATTTGAAGGATAATAATGTAAAGATGAATGGAGCATATATGGATTAGAATATATCAAGGATAATTTTTTCAGAAGTTACAAATTTAAAAAATCCTAATCCAAGCCTTGTTTGAGATGTAAACTTCGAAAAGTTACACTATATGAATATTTGCCATTAAATTACTCACAAAACATCTTTACACCTTGTTCGAAATGCCTCATTTATAAATTATCATTCGGAGCAAGGCTGGTTAAATTACACGAACTTGACAAAATATACCAAGTACCGGACTTAACTTCAAAGTTGAATGGGTTAAATTATAGAATAAACTACTTTACAGAAAATGATACTGGAAAAGGGCTGATTTCAGAAAAAATATCATTTTGGGTCATATGATAATATATGATTTTAAACGGACTATCCAATTGATTTTTTTTCTCAAGATATCTGTGTCAGATTCCTATTTTGAGTCAAACCACGGTATTAAACCAGTGGCTATCTTCACAAAATGTAAAAGATTCTGCTTTGTTTAAAGGTTAATTCATGATTGTTAAGATATTTGTTACATCGCATTCTCAAATGATTTTATTGAGTCATAAGAACAGAAGATTCATATTCATAAATTTCCTCGACAAATTTTCAAATATACTTAGTTTGAAACAAAAAAATCTCATCCATGAGAGCAGGAAAGCTGTTTTACTCATTCCATGTCAACAAAACAGTGTCAAAATCTAGTTCTTTGAAGGTATCTATGAAATATTCCCTTAGACTTTATCAATCTTTATATTTGCTAACGATTATATCATATTCCGTTTATCTATCGAGTTCCAGGATGAAATAAGGTTACATCAATACATGAAATCAAGGCAAGAAAGAGGATCATGATTAGAAAACATTAAATTTCAAGATAAATATAATTGTGTCAACATAAATCTACACTTAATATTTAATCGGAGTTCTTGAGATAATTGGATCTTTATGATAAACCTTTATGAAATTTGAAGCCTTTGTATATACAGTACACAATGGGTATTTAAATTTTGTGTATTAATTCAGAAATTAATGAGTCATCTGAATGATAGGAAATGGATATTGCGTAAATAATTATTGATATTTTATCTATATGAATCCCTAATGATTTTGTTTCAACCTTCTCAGTATGTATTTAGTAGAATTAGGGTAATCGTTTCGAATTTTTGTCAAATTTAACGTGCTGTTCTGTGTAGTGAAAATAAAAATATTTCTGTTTTCAGCAATGAATTATTGTGGTGATATCATAAATATTGTCCTCTAATTTAGTGATCCAGGAATTTTCTTTTATAATCATTTCTTTGTAAATCTATTTTGTTTTAATTTTCATTATGAAAATTGTGGAATGAATGATGTAAGAATTTAATCCTTTACATGTTGGTATACAGATATAATATTATTTGAATTAATGTTATTTTTAGCGTTTACAAACTTACTTAGAGGGGGCAGACAGTAGATTACATTAATCGGATATATAATGTTTGAGACATTTAATCTATGAAAAATTGGTCACTATATCATTATTCAATTCATTCTTTTGAAATTACAGAATAAGTGGAAACATTTACAATGAATAACGCGTGTTTTCATATTTCAAAAAATATTTTATAAGATTATTTCGATGAATAGATAAATGAAAAGTTAGCGCCATAATATAATCAGAGGATAAAATTAAAATCCTTTACTTTCCAACAGAAATTCATCATAAAAAAAAGTATTGCATTTTTAATACAAATAATTTATTCACACAAAATGGCGACTAGATAAATAAAATTTTAAAAATAAAATTATTTCGAAAGATATTTTTGGTTACATTATAGCCCGCAAAGGCTTTGAACAAGAAAACTTAATATTGCATCGAAAAAGCAATTATTAATTTCAAAGCATCTACATAAATCGATTTTTGACTTTAAAGTCTGAATGTTTTATGTCATTTATTTTGTTCGCTAAGAAGAAAAGATGTGACAAAATAGTTTAGGTAAATTAGGCATAATCGGAAATTTAATCGATCTTTAACTAGCCATACTGTTCAAATTATCAATAAATATACAGTCTATTCCTGGCATCATTGATTTGATTGATGTATATTGATTTCAATGATGCCTCATCAATTTTTTATTTATCTGCTATAAATTTATCAACTTAATTTCAAGTATCTATGTCAATTGACGGGATCAACCAATTTACAATAGCTTTTCTCCATAAGCTCTTCGTTTCCCAGAATTAAAACTGTAAATGTCGCAATATGTGGATTAAGTTTGTATGTGATTATGGGAGCCATCAACCTTGGACTAAGACGAAGCAGTAATGATCAGCTATCTCCTTTGAGGGAAAGTTGAAATGATATTTTTGTGGTTGAAAATTTGAAAGATTCGCGAAGGGTCAAAAGATGGTCATATCTTAAAAAATTGGCATACGAATTGTATCAAATAATTTCATCTGTTCATCAATTGGTGATACTTCCATGATCGTTGTGAAAATGTTTCGACGTTAGTGTCTGGAATTAACTTATATAAAGAAATGTTTTCGGATTCTGAAACAGCAGCCAATAATTTTCCCACCTTTAAATATGTGTATTAGCTTGGATCGACACAATATATATTTTACGAGATGTTGCTCAGTCAAAATACGTTAATTATTATCGAATCATTATTCATCACTATGGATTGGAAAAGTTTTGTTTGACCCTTCATCATTTAAACAGGAACCTTTGTATCACAACTATGATCAATCATTAAAAGTAAAAATTATGAGTGAACAGAAGATGAATCTGATATACGATTCACCCAATTTCAATTTTAGGATTCTTTTCAAACGTTTTAATGATAATAATCGATCCGCTGCAATTGATAGGCACAGAGTAGGCCAAAATATCGAGGATGTGCTGAAAAATGTTAAAGTATTTCTTTTATTAATATAGTTGAATGAAATGCAAATTTATTATAACGCATCTCCAAAGACATATGGGAAATTGACGATGCCCAAATTCAAGATAGTTGGTCCGCATAATTTGCCTAATACATTCATGGACTTGGGTATCATGAACATGTTTGACCCATATCGATTGGACTTTGGAGGAATGAAAAATCAATCGGCTTTAATCTGAACGTTAATTCAAGTGATATATTTGTATATCGGTCGATAAATAAAGAAATCAATATCAGATCGAATGATGATACAATTGTAGAGATAGAAGGCGATAGCGGGGATACTGAGGATATATCTCATACTCGACCAGAACATAGGCGTGAGAGCGATGTGGTTGTGGATCTATTATCTCAGAGTGCGACGCTGAAACCGATAGGGATGACGAATCAGTTCATAGTTCAGAATATGAAAACACGAAAGGGGTTCTTCGATCAGATTAAGAGGACAGTGAACATCCAGGTGATGAATCACTCCCTGAGTCAGAAGAATTTTTGGTTACTAGACCCTTCTTGTTTTTAATGTATTCATCGAAAACCAAAGTTGTGTTTAATAGCGCTGTTGTGACGAATCTCCAAGGTGATGATATATATCGAACATTTAGCTAATTTTCTAACAGGCATGTCTTATCGTTTATTTTTTTTCCTATTTAAAACCCTCTAATTTTAAATCTAGAAACTAGGTATATATGCCTTAAAACTAAAACATAAAAATCCATCCCAGACCATAATTATGTCAAATATTGATGTTTTGGCTTTTTATAAGATATCACAAAAGGAATTAGATGTAATACGATATTCTATTCATTTGCACCCTTTTTTAAGACGACAAATTAAAAACAGTTATTTTTGAATGAATAATTTGCAAATTAAAAGAAAAAATGACAGGATGAAAATAACAATATAGGATTTAGCCGACAATTGAATTTACAAATTTCATGGAAGGTTAGATATTAACAACATGAAGTTTGAAATTAGTCTAAAAACTAATATACGCCATCTCTATCCATCAAAGGCTCCACTTACAAACAGCATTCACCTGATGATTTAGAAACATTTATGACTGTGTTTTAATTAAAATTAAATCTGATTGTGTAGCTGTCGCAAATATTTTTTTGTTTGCACGAAAAAGTAATTAATTACGCCAATTCTTTGTCACCTTCGGCAATTTGTTGGCTCTGAAATCCCATTTCGTTTAATTCTAATTGAATAGATGTAGATACCCCAAGGTATTAAAATGAGTATAATTTAATAGTCAAAATTACTTTTAAATCATAGTTGCACCAAAAATTGAATGCCAGTGTGGAATATAGTTAAAGTAATTGTGATTTGAAATCAAATTCACGACCCATGAATTTGTTTTTGCGCACATCAAAATTCATACATATTTCTTTGAAATTTGGCAATGTCGTGAAGATATTCGTCTTCCATTATTTTATTTGAGTAAATATCAACATCATGCTACGTTATTTTCATTGCAAAACCCGGTAGAGCTTGACATTATTACGATTTTAAAAAATCGTTGCATTATAATTGATCATATTTTCCATCATTAGATATATATATCATATATGATAGGTATTTTAGTTCGATTTCAATATTTTTTTCAGATCGACAAACTTTATATAATCGACAATACATTTTTTAGTATTTTATGACGTTTCTCAAATATAGTTACGGTTTATTACACTTATACAAAAGAATAACAATTTAATTTTATCTACAATACTGTGTATGAAGTGTATATATCATTTGTTTATCATTCATTAATGGTATAACTAGAAAAGGAATGACCTTCTCATTCAGAAATTTTATTTTTGGTAATTAGTTAGTTTAAAAATTTATTTTTGATTATATATTTTACTCATAACTATTATTAAAATTCCAAGCGTTTATTCTACATATTCCATTTTGTAAAAATAATTGACAGTTTATGAGAAAAATGTGTTTGTTTGGACTCAAAATCGAAAAAAAACTTTAGTTTAATAGTTAGAAACCAGGTTTATCATCCTATAAATCTAACATCGAGTCTCTACGTATTTTTTTAGTATTCAGCTCCTGTAACAAAACATTAAAACTCCCAAAACAGCATTAATTCTATCTAGATGTCGCAATGACTCGATGATTTGGAGAGTTAATTTGATAAATAGTATTAGGAGTGAAGCCGTACTACAGGGATGAGTGAATCCCGAAATTTTTAAATCATTGCATTAAAAATTGGGATACATTCATGGTAATGAAGACATCTTGACACGAATAATAGATAACATGCCTTTTGATCGATCGCAGACAAATATTTTTTACAACTTTTTCCTCTAAGACTTGAAATACCTACCAAAACACAGTCCATTTTTATACCCCTAGGAAGAGGTATTTCCATAGATAAAATACAGTGTAATAAGGACTAATCGATTAAAACTAGCTTGCGAAAATTTAGAGAGAGTATTACATGTTCTCACATTACACGAGGCCCCCTTCCAATTGTATGAGGCACCTTGAAAGCTTTTTTCAACAGTGCCTAAATAGAAAAAACGTAAAGAGTGAATAACCGTTTGTTTTGTGTGATAACTTACTTGGTTTTTACTATTTAAACAAAGTAAATTTCTACTTCTAGTAGTAAAAAGAACATTAATTCAAAAGTTGCCAATCGTTTCTCAAACCTCTTCAGGTTTTGTTCTGTCTCTATATTAGACTATTTTGTTAGATCTTTGTGAAAACATTACTGAAGTTTAATTCTTATTATCTAGAACGATAGTATTTTTTAGTTTTCCATATTATAAAGGGTTTTAAGGTCCTTGTAGTCCTATCGTTTTTTATATTTATTTTTACAATAATGGCTGCATAAAAAATGGAAATTTAACATTAAAAGTAAGCCACCATCCATTAAGCTTAAGGTTGCATTTCGTAAACACGTTTTTTAAAATGGAAATATATTTAAATACATTATAACATATGTGATGTTGTAATTTAGATGAACTGTAAAATATCCACTTTGGGTGATTTTTCAGAAATTACAACGTTTCTTAAATATAAAGATTAAACAAATTTATGTTCTTAACCAAACGAAAAAAGCAATTTCCCCCTTATTCTGAAATTTATTCAAAATTAATAAAAGTTATCAAGCTTGAAAATTCAAATCTACCATCCCGCCTTTTGTGACTTAACTAGACTCCCGACAGTTCAAATCTGTATAAAAAATCTGTTTTCCCAATGTTC
>JWZT01003375.1:18294-33683 GCA_000827895.1 Thelohanellus kitauei | reverse complement strand
GTTAATCAATGGCGGTATATGGAAATAATATTCAATGCGTTAGACCACAGGTAATTTTTTTATACAATCCTTTTCGCATAGAGTCCGCAAACAGATCCTTCATATGATAAGAAGAAATTTATATTGGCTTATCTTTACTTGATAGACCGATTTCACCAGCATAAAAATACACGATCGGAATGATATTAGTTATTTTGTAGAATCCTTGTAAATGTTTCAATATATTTGTTTACGGATCTGTGATCACAGGAGGCAATTTTATTTCCCAGTTATTGATTGTGCCATTAATGCCGTTTCAAAAAAACGGGAAGTCATACCTTTATGCATAAAATTCCTTTCTTGGTGATTAAAGTTTGTTTTTACTTGTGACGGTTAAAAATTTTGTGAAATTTTTTCTAAATATAAGGGGTATCTGCTCGTATTTTCATGTGAAAAATTTCACCTAACTAAATAATTAATCCTTTTTCAATCGATGCAGCTGCTTCATCTAGTTATTACTCCGAGAAATTTCAAAAAAATTTGATTCACTGGCATATTTTTCAAATACAATCTTTTCGCATCATAGTTAAGATGGAAAACCTATTCATATCTTATTGCTTTGTAAAATATCTACCCTTGTTCAGATCTCCTTTTATTGTAAATCTATATTTTATTATCGGAACAATATGCAGGTTTCTCGATAAAAGTTGTGAATTGTTTTTGTAAAATCATTTATTATAAATTTATATACCATGTGAATTCTCATTCTTGGTGTTTGACGCCATTGGAACATTGAATGACTGTTAAAAAAACATTCATACTGAATCTTGATTAAAAGTATATTCACATTTTAAAAAGAGCAATTATACTTATTAGACGGACAAGTGTACAAGTTCAAAGTAAGAGTTTGAGATTATGATATGAATTAACGGGACATTTTGTAAAAAACAAAACGATCATTTCTTCTCTTTCAATGTCTGCTTTTATTTTGAATCTTACGGTTACTATGTGAAAATGGCGACCATTTATGAGGTCAGTGATTTCAATTGTAACTCAATTTGTGACATCCATCTATGGAGTACAGCCAAACTAGAATGAACTAGAAAAAAACGTGTGATAACACAATTTTAATGTCTACTCACTTAATGAAAGTTTCAGGTAATAAATGGATAGTTTTAGCTTGTATCAACTTTTAGAATATTAATCGTGTTTTTTCTGCATTTATTGAAAATCTTTTTGCGATAAGACCTCGAATTATTGTGAAATCATTCGATTTTCTATACCCACGCATTCATTTAACTCTCATTGATCTGCCAAAATCTCACTAAAGTAGAGTTGTTAAACCTTGTTTAATTTCGCTATAATGGCCTTTTCATATAAATAATTTTAAACTCTATCTCTCAAAAACCAAAGGATAAACTTTCAGGCTTTTAGTTTGCAACACGTTTCACTATCAAAGGTTTAAAAAATGTGTGGGGGTGACAAGGTGTTTAGATCTTTAATAAAGTTCATGGCTAGTTAACACTGGCGTAATTGATACTTTATACCGGTTGTTACATTTAATAATGGTTACGTAGAGATTGAGATGGGACATGCAGAAACTGAATATTGGCCATACGAGTGTTCAATATGAGCCATTCAAACGACACTGGCAGAACAAAAATTGCCTATTGTGACATTGATGGCGTTATTTTTGTTTAAAAATTGAAAAATCGTTATATTAAAAAACATAAATGAAATTTAATATTATTTGATCAGGCCAAGAGAACTTATCTTCTAAAATTTGTTGACAAATACCTCAGAAAGTTTTTTAATATCAAATTGATTATTACACGATACATTGAACTTATCCTAAAATACGTCATTTGGTTCTTCCTATCTTATTCTCGTGGCACATGTTTTATGTCCATAAGGCCAATATTTAATTTTCACATTAACCATCGGAATCTACACATGGCCCTGGTCGAATGTAAAAATCGGTATCATAAGATAAGACCGATATTTTTTTGGAAATCAATATTTTCGTTTAATTCCAAAAGTATTAATAATAAAACCAAAACCTATCTTCAAATTAATCATAATGTAAAATGATTAATTATTGATTCTCAACATATATTAAACACACTGCAGTTTTTTGTTAATTAAGCTCAAAATCACCGCAACTTATTATATAATTTAATAAGGATTATCAAAGAATTTCGAAAGGCAATTTTTTAGTTTATTATTTGAAATTAAGCCTAAAAATTCCAATCGAAAATATATTGAAAAAAATTGATAAATCACCAATTTTTAAAATTTATTTTGAATTTTCGGACTCATCAATGTTAAGATTTCCAAAAAAATGTCCAGATAATGTGTTCTAAGATAATTGTTGACAATGAAATATTATTTAATTGAATAATGAGAAATAGGGTTCAATTGATTTACAGTGTTTAATGTTCATTGCTCAGTTCTGTGCATTCAACTTTTCATTCTAGGGCCTTGGGTATGACTTTAAAGTTTTCATGAAACATCAATATGCGTCGTCAAGGATTTTAAAACATATTAAATAGGAACAGCGAATTTTAACCTCATGTGTAATAATGGGTTTATTGAAATTCGAAAAATCGGTATACTTAAAAAGTTTGCCTCTACTGCAATCTCATTGTACTTGAAAATCATGTTATATGATATTTTAACGGCTTTAATCACAACTATAGAGCTGAATTTCAAAATTTCGATATCGAAGGCACTTATCTAGACAAAGTAGAGTTTATATTGAACACTGAGGGTATTTTTAGCATATTAAAGATCATATATTAGATAAAATATATGACAAACTCCACTAAAGAATACTTTTCGAATTGTATTTAAGATATTCCTTATGGAACTTTATCAGCTTCTCATTTTTCAATTTTGTATTGAAACCAGTTTATGAAAATCGTTTTTAAATTGAATTAAACGTTTCTGAGTGTAAAGTTGATTGCACAAACCAGATAAAGCTCTGACCAACAATGATGATTTTTACGATTAAATATGAAGGAATTATTATGCTTCAGGTAATCCTTATAAAAAATTACTTGTATAACTTTGTGTTGGTTCTATATCTGTAATAATAACTATAATCATGCAATCGTAAAAACTGTTATTTGGGATACGGCTATTTTATAAATGGAATAAAAGGATAATAAGTTTTATCAACTTTAAGGTCATAGGTCGAGGGAATCTGGATCTTAGGGAATAGGTTTTATCGATCAACTATCAAAAATTAAGAGATTTATATGTAATATTCGTTTGATAAATTAAACACATGTTTTAACTTTGGCATTTACATCGATTCAAATATGATTAATTGTAATGGAATTTCGGGGTGAACCAATTGGCTAGGCTGATAATGATTTAGTGTTTTAAAGTACTTTATTCACGTCACCCAATCAATATTTTTCACACCTTCTCAATCAATAATAATTTTGAATCTCAAACAGATAGTGTTTCTACCTCAGCATTTTTAATGCTATAATTGTAAATACCAGCGATTCTTAAGCTTAACAAGTCTCGAGAAACATAATGAGTTTTTTCAAAGTGCGGCGAACAACTGCCTTATTAAAGTATATAAGTATCTTGATCTCTTTTAAGTCCTGATCAATCCCACCCGAAAAACAAAATCACTCATTTTTAAAATCACAATCAATTCATGGTGTAAAATATGTAATGATAAATAGGTTTCAAAACTCTTGTGGATTAATAGTTATAACAGGTAAACTCCACTTATCGTAACTTTTGTGCGCATGCTTGAAACTTTCGGCGTAATGATTGATTTCGAAACATTCAGTTAAATTGCTTCTGACGCCGTATATTTAATTGGATTTTTACGGCATTATGGAATACTGCCCGAAGAGATGCTGTGCGAACATTGTTCCTAAAAAATGGTCGAGCATCAAAGAAACGATATTTCCGATAAGGTATGGATTTTTAGACTATTTAATAAACTATATCCTAATTATCAGATCAATTTTGTCTGTAACAGATGCAATACAAGGAAATCAATAAGATCTAGTGAGATCAGTCACAAATTATTAGGAACATTCCTAAAGGACTGTAAAGTTCCAATAAGAATTTTCTCTGGGTCCTTCGTATGTGGGCCCACAATCAAATAGGGATATCGGCAAATATGACAAATATATTTAGAATGTTAAGTTAACGATAACTGTTAGATATTTGCATAGAAACTCTCCACACTAAACCTAACGTTGTGTGGCCCAGGAATAATTATTAATATTGATGAATCGGTGATTTCGCGAGCCATGCATAACCGAGGTATGAATTTAACTTGAGAACTTTAGGCCATTATTTACTGAGATCTAAACGTTGGGTCCTTGGTATGTACGAGGCTACGTCAAAGGTAATGTTCTTGATTAAGACCTAGATTGGTATTGTGATCTGCATTCCGAATAGAAAAGCAGAAACTCTGAAAGAATTAATTATGAGGTATGCATATTATGAATGATTTTAGACATTTTTTGGGAGGATCCATAAGTCACAAAAATGAATTTGCCTCATACAAGGGTTTGCTATTGTTGATAATTTAGGTTTAGAAACACTGCCAGCCAATCCGCCGTACGTTCATGAAATAGTCAACCATAGTTTGTTTTTTAGAGTAGGTTTTTAATAACACACTAGGACCCGTTAACTGGTGCCCATACAAACAACGTCGAGGCTTACTAGCTTCCGTTAAAAAATCGTTTAAAATTGGTTGCCAGACAAGGAGAAATTTACTGCATCCCAAAAATCGGTATAAAATGTTTAAGTAATTGTTAGATGAAAAAATGCGGCGAGAAAGGTTTTGAAAACACCAGAAGATGCATTCGAGAATATTCTTTGTCATATAACCGAATACGAGGCTTTATAATAAAATTAACTAAGTGTTGTTAAGATGTTGATTCACAAATTCATATAATCTATAATTATTAAAATTAACATGCAACTTTGAAGTTGAGGGCACAGACCTATGATTAATATTATCAAAAGAAATAGAAATATCGAGTTAGATATGACATTATAGATACAATGTCAGTTAAAAGTATTCAAATATAATGTACTAATGAAACTAGTTTTATATAAAGGCATGTTACAAGGTCTTTATGAAATAATTTATGACAATTACTCACTATAAGATATTTTAAATGATATAAAAAATAACGGCCATTTCGAGCCACCTGACGCATGCGCAAAAAGGGACGTCAAGTGCAGTCTACCCGTTATACCTGCCCATAATAAACATTAAACTTTTCTTCGATGCCAGTTTCACTATATCTAGGTAGAGTGGTGTAGTTCCCAGTATCATAGGGGCAGATTGATTATTATCTATGAGTCTGGAACGTTGCTTTTTTTTATAATTTTCACAATGCAAATGGTTTCTCGCATATGTAAGTAGAACCAACCTGACAAATGTATCTCTGGATTAACGAACGCATGTTTTGAAACTGTTTTCTAGGCAGTTGTTGCCTGAAAGAAAATGATATTGTCAAGTGAATGCGTAAAACTGTGTTCTAGAAATCTACTTATAAATGTAGAATAAAATTTGATATCAATATAGTTCAATTGAAGGTTTTCATGTAACTGGTCAATCTTTGCTTCAGGAAACATTAAATGGATTTATGAAGACGCGACATTTTAATTTTAATTTTAAATTCATCAAATATAGACTTAAACGCTTTCAGAAGACTTTGCAGTTTCATCCAGTAAAGTAAAACGTTAAACTTTTTGATAGTAAACTTGCCTTGAGTCAGAAATGCGTCTAAAAATCCTTCTGTAAACTGTCCGATTACAGAGAAAGTTTCATTTTGAATGCTAAGACTTCATACCACACACTTGAGAATAGTTTACATTTTCCCTTAAGCCTCGTATTTAAACAGTTTCAATGAAACATTATGTCAACCATGAATTCTTGATCATTAAGCTAGTCATCAGTCAAAAAGATATACTAGTTCTGCTAGTAATTCATTCGCGTCATGAAAAAAATATATATCTTTTAGGGTACAAAAACGTTACAGAACTTTTCCTTTTGAAATCCATCGAACTTCACAGTGTAGCAGTAGTTCACCGTATTCATAATTCATGTCGGATAGAAACTTCCTGAACTCTCGCATGTTCAGAGAAGTAATACAGATTTTGTTGACACATCGAACAAAAACATCCATGCCATATTTAAGATTCAGTATTTTCGCGCGCAGAGCTTCTAGGTGATGAATGCGGTAATATTTCAGAATTTGGCCACATAGAAATTGTTAGAGTAATATAAGATATCTCGATTTACTACCCATCAACACCAAAGAGTCATCCGTGCATATACTAACGAATTTTCGCGATGAAATGTTGTTTGTCTCTACAAGAGCTTTACGAGTTTCGAACAGATCATTGCGTTTAGTAGTTGTATTTAAAGACTCAAATCGTAGTAGTTCTTCAATGACACAAAATTTGTCGTTAATTGTTCGAAAAAACTGCGATCTGAGCTGTGTCACAAATATCACTAGATTCATCCATTGACATTTAGAAAATAAACGATCTTTAATATGATCTTGTAATTGACGATAAACATCAAAAGCTCACTCTACCACTTGCATCGTCACCTTATTTTTTGGATAAGCGGATCTGATTAAGAAATTATTTCATTTTTTTATTGTCAAGCATTCGAGCAGCAATCTTAAGAGAGGGTTTAATTATTTCTTTTGCATCTGTTAACGGCTTCTATTTGAACGCTAAAAGAAGAGGCAGTAGATTCGATACAAAGAACTTACTTTTATTTATTTTCGTTAGCCATGGTGAAAAATGATTGTTTAATATCCAGAAAAACCTCGTGTTTATGTAGTAACTCTCCATAAATCCGCGTTAAATGGTTATTGGACATTTAACTCTGAATTTTTGTCATGAAACGACGGGCAAGATTAAATTATTGCGGATGGGAAAGGCGAAATATGCATATCAAGCAAGCAGATTTTTAACATGAATTAGGACAAAACATAAACATATCAGTCCTATCTGAATTGAATTCATGATACACAAAATTTTCACTATTTCGCTTCATCGCAATTTAACTATTTTGGTTTTTATTGTTCGTGTTTTTACGTAAATAATATATATTCGAAAATGAAAATCGTATTTTACAACAAAATTAGCTTTTGTATTGACCTCTAAAAAGTTGTATCATTCGAAAAATTTTAGTCATGCGCACTTTGATTTTTAGAAGATGGTAGAAATTGAGCAGTATTTCAATTTGATTGAGAAGATTTTTATAGAAACCATCAAGAAACGAAATTAAGTAGACAAAAATGTCATATAATCGAATATTGAAGATGTGCTTAAAAGTATGTTTATTAAATCTTTGAAATAAATTGAAAATATTTAGAGCTCCGCAAGCAACGGTTACGGAACATGGGGTCTAAACTCTCGTAAAAATTGTAAATTCAATTTCTGGCAAATTTCGAACCCAAAAATATTTGTATTGAATTTAATTGCGAAGATTAACAAAAATTTTAAAATAAGTAGAATGCTGTTACAATCAAAGAAGTATCATGATATCTAATTTAGAGCCCAAATATAAATGTTGATACGATTATGATCAGGGGTTGATTTTTAATGGTTTTTAGGTATACACATGGTATACCGAGTGTGAAGTGTTTTTATCAGCAGATTTAGAAAAAAGAAATAAAGTAAATGATCAAACTAGCCTGATAGCAAAGTAGCATGTTCTTTGAATTTAAGCAACGCTAGGATTGGTCACGGCAGCGCTGTAAAACACGAGATCTTCTTTTGATGAATATATGAAAAATAAGAAGGGTCCGTTAACCAAAAATTCTGCTGGGTCATGGCTGGGTTCATCACCTGGATCTTCACTATCATCCGACTCTGGATGTGATGGAATGAACCTTTCCTCATCTTCGTCTAAATTTTCTGACGTTTGACGTGGTTCTACATCCTCATCCTTCTCCGAGTCTGACTCTGAAGATAAGTGATCATTCTCATTCTCATCATCGTCATCCTTCTCCGAGTCTATCTCTGAAGATGAGTGATCATCCTCATCCTTTTCATGTTCTTGTTCAATTTGAGTTGTCTCCTCAACATCTTCAATATCGTCCACATCTTCTCCTTCCCCAACGATTTGACCATCATCGGAATCATCATCGATTTCTGTATTCACTCCTGATTCACGGATATCAAAATGTATCACTTGAATAAACGTTCCGATGAAAACCGATTGAGTTGTCATTCTGCCAAAGTCTGATCGATGTGGATCAAACATGTCCGTGAGCCCAAAGCTCTTGAATGTATTAACCAAATCATGTGGACCCAGTATCTTGAATTTCGGCATAGTTAATTTCACATATTTCCTCTGTGACGCGTTGAAATAAATTTGCATTTCATCAAACTATGGTAACTAATTAAATACTTTCAAATTTTTCAGCACATCCTCGATTTTATGACCTTCTCTTGGCAAAACAATTACAGCGTATCGATTTTTATCTTTCAAACGTTTGAAAAGAATCCTACAATTTAAATTGGGTGAATCGTATATCAGATTCATCTTTTGTTGAGTCATCATAGCAACTTCTATTGATTGACCTTGGTTGTCAATAAATGGTTCCTGTCTAGTTAGTGAAGTGTTAAAAGGACTTTTCCAATCCATACTGATGAATAATGAATCGATAACTATCAACTCATTTTCTCTGATCATCGACTCGTCAAATATATTTGGTCTCGGTCCAATCACATACTCAAAAACAAATTCATTCAATTTTTGAGATGCGATTTCAGGATCAGAAAAATCTTCTTTAAGTATATCTATATCAAACATATACGACGCAACTTTTTCATAACGATCATTGATGTCACACAAATGATAAACTGAGGAATGTATATAGTAAAATTCTGATACCAAGTCACTAAGATCAGACCATCTTTCGGCTGTTGGAAAATCTTCCAAATCTCCAACATTAAACACGTCATCGAAATTTTCCCCCAGAAAATGAGACAGCTGATCATGACCACTTCCTCTTAGTCCAAGGTTGATGGCTCCCAGCATAACATACAAACTTAATCCACATATGGCGACATTTCCAGTGGCATTCTGGGAAACGAAGAGCCTGTGGAGAAAAGTTGCTGAAAAGTCGTTGACCCCTTGAATGGACATATTTATTTGTAATTGATGTGATCAATTTATACCAGATAAATAATATAAAAATTGATGAGTAATTATTGAAATCAATATAAATCTATTAAATCAATGATGCCAGGAATAGACTGTATATTTATTGATAATTTGAACAGTTATGCTAGTTACATATCGATCAAATTTCCGATTACGCCTAATTTACGTAAATATTTTGTCACATCTTTTCATCTTAGGGAAAAAATAAATGTCATAAAAATTTCAGACTTTTAAGTAAAAATTGATTCACGAAGATTCTTTTAAAGTAATAATTGCTTTTTCGATGCAATATTAAGTTTTCTTGTTCAAAGCCTTTGCGGGCTATAATGTAACCCAAAATATCTTTCGAAATAATTTTATTTTGAAAATTGTATTCATCTCGTCGCCTTTTTTTATGTAAATAAATCATTTGTATTAATAAATGCAATACTTGATTATTTGATGAATTTATGTTGAAAAGAAAAGGATTTGTATTTGGTCCCACTGATTATATAATGGCGGTAACATTTCCTTTCTCGATTCATCGAAATACAAATGTAAAATATTTCTTGAAATACGAAAACACGCGTTATTCATTGTAAAAGTTGCCAATTATTCTGAGAGCTTAAAAAGAATGAATTGAATGATGATATAGTGACCAATTTTTCATAGATTAAATGTCTCAAATATTTTAAATCCGATTAATGTTATCTACTGTCTGCCCTCTCTATGTAAGTTTGTAAATGCTAAAAATAACACCACTTCAAATAATATTATATCTGTATACCAATATGTACCTGATTAAATTCTTAAATCATTCATTCCATAATTTTCATAATGAAAATTAAAAAAAATTAGATTTATAAAGAAATGATTATAAACGAAAATTCCTGGATCACCAAATAAGACGATAATATTTATGATATTACCAGAATTATTCATTGCTGAAAACAGAAATATTTTTATTTTCACTGCATAGAATGGCACGTTAAATTTGACAAAAATTCAAACGATTGCCCTAATTCTACTAAATAAACACTGAGAAGGTTGAAACAAAATATTTAGGGATTCATATGGATAATATATCAATAATAATTTAAATCCATTTCCTATCATTCAGATGACTCGTTAATTTCTGAATTAATCAACAAAATTTAAAAACTCATTGTGTACTGTATATACCAAGGTTTCAAATTTCATGTAGGTTTACCATAAATGTCCCATTATCTCAAGAAACCTTATTAAATATTCAGTGTAGATTTATGTTGACACAATTATATTTATCTTCAAATTTAATGTTTTCTAATCATGATGCTTTTTCTTGCCTTGATTTCATGTACATTGATGAAAACCTATTTCATCCTGGAACTCGATAGATAAACGGAATATGATATTATCGTTATCAAATATAAAGATTGATCAAGCCTAAGGGAATAATTTATTGATACCTTCAAAGAACTAGATTTTGACACTGTTTTGTTGACATGGAATGAGTAAAACAGCTTTCCTGTTCTCATGGATGAGATTTTATTGTTTTAAACTAAATATCATTGAAAATTTTTAGAATAAATTTATGAATTTGAATCTTTTGTTCTTATGGCTCAATAAAATCATTTGAGAATGCGATGTAACAAATATCTTAACAATCATGAATTAACCTTTAAACAAAGCAGAATCTTTTACATTTTGTGAAGATAGCCACTGGTTTAATACCGTGGTTTGACTCAAAATAGGAATCTGACACAGATATCTTGAGAAAAAAAATCAATTGGATAGTCCGTTTAAAATCATATATTATCATATGACCCAAAATGATATTTTTTCTGAAATCAGCCCTTTTCCAGTATCATTTTCTGTAAAGTAGTTTATTCTATAATTTAACCCATTCAACTTTGAAGTTAAGTCCGGTACTTGGTATATTTTGTCAAGTTCGTGTAATTTAACCAGCCTTGCTCCGAATGATAATTTATAAATGAGGCATTTCGAACAAGGTGTAAAGATGTTTTGTGAGTAATTTAATGGCAAATATTCATATAGTGTAACTTTTCGAAGTTTACATCTCAAACAAGGCTTGGATTAGGATTTTTTAAATTTGTAACTTCTGAAAAAATTATCCTTGATATATTCTAATCCATATATGCTCCATTCATCTTTACATTATTATCCTTCAAATGTTAGTTTTGAAGACGATTCAAAGTTCACAATAAATTAAATGTTTTTGAATTATTAACACCGAAAATATAATATTTTTGGAACAAATATATAGAGAAATAGCTGTTGTCAGTCCAAAATCAATTATGGACCATGCTATATTTCACCTATACAAGAGTTAGCAGTATCTCTCAAATGAAAATGGTTTTAGATCATTTTTTAACCCATTTAATCAACAATCACCATACTTAAAACATCTGAGCTGCTTTTTTTTAGTTTGCTAAGTAATTCATAAACATCTCTGTTAGTATCGAATGCAGAGAAATCACAGGAATTTTTTACAATGAACCAACGGATATACATCACAAAGATTGTGAAATACAGGTGAGGAAATCGACTCGATTTGTATCAAGAGCTCTCCAGATACAACAGTTTTATATTTTGTTGAATATTTTTCATTTCGGTCGAATTTTGAAATGTATTCATGCGAATATTTGTAAAAACTGGTATATTTTTAATTGCTTTTTCTTTGATGGTAAATCTTTGTTTGAGTGTAATTTTAGTTTTCATCAATTATATATCGTTTTATACTGTTTTGGCAGTTGCACGACATCGAAAATGAAAAAAAAACCGTACATTTTTCATAATTTGCTGCTGATCACATGTATTTTCAAAAACGATTTCTCAAACGTCAAAATTGAATATGGAAATATTGGTGGATATGGTTATATTAAACATGTAAAGCTTTAATCATGGATCAAAACGTAACTCCAAATGATCGACCAGATCGCTGATCGTTTCAATATTTTTTCAATAAAATGAATGGCTTAAAATACAAACCACGAAACTAGGTTTAGCATAATGCCATAAATGAGAACTTTAAAACTCTGGAGTTGTGAGGTATGAATATCTCTAGGGTATTGCCTAAGAATGATGCCACCTTTATATGGAAATATTGTAATAGGCAATCAAATTCACCTCGGCCAAATATTCTTTACCTAAATCTCCATTTCATATGAGAAGAATCGATATTTATTTTTGAAGCAGGATAAGATACCGCCGCGATCAGCCAATTTTCACAAATATTCATTTTATCTTCCGCTCTTTAGCGCATGGTTTAAATTTTAAAAATCACCGTAGATTTTCAGCGCATCTCTGCAGAAAATAAATCGGTTTGCAACAGATGAAATATATTTCCAAAGTGATCTCTTGAAAAACTACACATGGCTAAAATTTATCAAGCTGCCAAGGGAACAGCAAATAAATATAAACCGATTGATCAGTTCGAAATTAACACTAGTTGATAACCAAATGTTACCATATTTAGAGAGCGTGTCACGTACAAATATTCTGAAATAAAAACAGAAGACAAAATTTCAATATGAATGAAATGGTGTTGGTTATTTAAATCATTAAATAACCAGAATGGGTTACTGAAAAATTGTTTACATTTTAGTTGTAAATAAAGAACCCCTACTAATATACATAAAAGTTTATGACAATAGTGAAAAAGTAAAAAGGGCAAGAGTCATAAAATTCAAATGTTAAAAATCCATTTTGATCGAAATGTGTAAAATATTCAAGAATATCCGGCAATAAATTTATTTGAAATTATACTTTTATTTTTTATAATAATTTCAGGTAAAATCGAAGCCATTGGATTTTTTTAGCGGCCATATATTAATAAATTGTAAATTGTATCTAACGCATTTTTTCTATTTTGACAAATATTTTTAAATCTGAAACTATGACATTCAATTCCCAATACCTCTTAATTGTCATATATACAGCCTAATTCATACAAAGATGGAAACTGCTGAAGATGGATCCGAGAATATACACGACCCATATCCGTGTCGCTAGAGTTGAAACCATAAAAATCATTTTAACCTATAACTTTTTTGAACTTTTGAGTGTCCTCTGAAGGATATGGCTATGTCAAAAACGATGTGATTTTCCGACTCGTTTATAAAAAACTACTATGAATATGTTCAAATTTAGGAATATTGTTTGAATTCATCGACCGATTAATCGATGTTTATCTCACCTTTTCGATCATATAATTTACTCAAGACGCAAACAACACATATGGATGAATTTCTATACAATAAATGTAATATAGTGTGGGAAATAATAATAGATTTGGCGTCATTTTTGCAATTTCTCATTTTCATGTGGAGTATATTTAATACACTTGGTCTTAAAATGTAAGATCTACTTATATATAAATCATGGGACAATATCATCTCCAAACGGCTGGCCTGATTGAATAATAAATATCTTACCCCTTCATTAATCTACAAAGGGTGCAATCCCTAGTTTTTAGTTAATGTAAAGCTTAAAGGTTTAATATTTTGATCAAAATTTATCAAAACAATTAAGTGTTATTTACTTTGATAAATATGGAAATTTATGAAACATTTTATATCAATTAAAGTTAATAAAAAAATGGATCTCTTGCTGCATGTTTTTAGTAGAAGTTCTCAGCAAAGTCTGCATTTGAATATCAGTTAAAATGGAATGTAGTTTGGTCTTGTTAGTGTTCATGGTCTATAATTTTGTTCATAGATGTATGTAGGGTCGAACCGAACACGTAGTATCATGGTCATCGTTCCTAAGTCAATAAACTTCAAATTCTGTGTCACATAAAATTTTTCAATGCATTCATATTGGAACTTTTCTATCTGTGTAGAGTCACATTATAGATTAATTAGATCTAGTTGTACAGAAAACAGCGCTTTTTCAAAATCAGTCGTAAAGAGTTGTAAACTTAAAAGGGATTAAGACTAGTCTACGATTGTCTACGAGTTACTTCACTACACCTCTTCCCACTTTCTGAAGAGACATATTGTGTTCCGGCTTGATACCTAGCCGGTTTATTGATTAAGTTCCTTGGCCTGAGAACTCTTTCTTGCTGGGTTTACGCCATCTCCACATCTGCAATCGTAAACATAGGCGCCTTCCAGTCATGTTAAGGACCTGCTGCCTGACTCTTTGGGGTTAAGTAAGGTTTTATCCTATCGATTGAAACGATTTATCTATTACCTTTCTCGTTACTAAATTCTGCACTTTTTCCATTTATGGCCGTAATTTTTCATCCTGGATCACAAAAGGCCCCAATTTTGTAATCAGTCGGTATTCTGTGGAATACTTTGATTGATAGGGTCGAATTCCTTTCTGTGCACTCACGGTCAAAGTTGATTTTTTGTCTCGATGACTTGTATGAGCTATTCTCGGTTACTCGATCACAGAGTGATACCACGATTTTGATTTTACCGTTTAGGTGAGAAAGAAAATCGTTAAACCGCTCTTTGTTTTCAAAAATAATATCTGGTGGGTTTCTTCGGAACATGACGAGGTATGGACTAACGGATGTTGTTATGTTTTTAGACGTGTTTTAGTCATAAACTAATTGCTGAATGATTTGATGCAAAATAAGAATAATTTTCACATGTTTTCCTGTTCGTTTTGCTTAAGGTTCTGTTGGCTCGCTCAAACAAGTCCATATACTTGTGGGTGGTATGGCGTTGTCCGTAATTTTTTAGTCCTCCATACCTCACAACATCTCTTGAAGACGTAAATTCAAAGATTCTTCCCTGGTCGGACGAGAGAGCTCTTGGTGGGCAAAAACGACAGAATATTTTGTTCGTTTCAATGACCACGGTTAGCGACTCTTGATTTTTGATTGGGACAGCCTCAAGCCATTTACTAAAATAGTCCTGAACAACCAGCAGGTACATATATCCTGCCGCAGTTATAGGTAACTCCAGTATATCTATTTCCTAACACATCCCATGGCCCTTTCGCTAACATTGGCTGTAAATTTGATTTTTCTATTTTTCTGTCTGATTTTTGACAGTTTTGACAATAAGTGGCTGTTTCGGCATAGATTCCAGGCCAATAAGCGATTGAGAGTATTCTTGCTATCGTTTTTTCGGCGGATAAATGACCCGCAACGTTGGAGTCGTGACAGTATTTCAACACTATATTTTTCAACGAATTTCGGATGATAATTAGTTTACGTTCTTCGTCTTTAATGTTTACATAGTTTGGAATTCGATATAGAATTTCGTCTTCGACTTTCAGTTGATTTTGT
>JWZT01003372.1:223378-234661 GCA_000827895.1 Thelohanellus kitauei | reverse complement strand
CCACCTCATTTTTACTCAAATTACACATTTTAATCTTTAGCATATTTTTCATGAATATTCAAGTGTTCCCGTCAAAACTAACCCTCACAAAGATGCCCTAAATATAAATCTACATTGGCCTTGAGCGCCAAACCTTCATGATGGAAGGCGGGGTCTCTATAACGCTCTGCGCCAAAACGTCACGTACCGCATTGCCAAACCTTTTTGACAGATATTTTATTGTTGATCTCCAAACGAAAGCTGCTTTGGCATTTGAAGCACACGCTTGATGAAGATACCCGCCCATTTCTAGATAAAACCGATCGCCTGGTCGTTATTATCAATTAGTTGGTTGAAATTTTTATTTCTGCAAACGAAATTTTCTAAATATGGCTGCAGGACTCAAAAAATTTTCTCTCGCGCCCACTTTTACCCGTAATAGTGTACTCTTGCCGTGATGTTTATGCACTGTTGGTCTCAGCAAGACATGATAGTTGAAGGTATATCAAACCCAGGTTGATCCATCCAACGTAAGAAATATTAATTTATTGTGTTTTGGCACCAGGATGTATCTCGGAAGGATATATTAAGTTAGTGAAAATTTGATTAATACATACCTGTTCCACTGATCTCAGATAGTGTTGGGACATAAACAACTCTGCTTAATGGAAATCTAATAAATTTCAGGATGGCTTGGTTTCACTCACGTAAAACCTCTCACGTCATCTACAGTATTAAAAGGCTCTTGTTTATATCGTACAAAATTAAGGCGCTTCAGCAACAAAGTAGTAGGAATTCAAGAACTAAAGCTAAAGAGCAAATATCAAATCGTTCTAATTTCGGCATTGGTAACGTTGGTTGTTCGGCTGTGCGCGTGCTCGAGAAACATGGAGGTTTAAATGAAATTCTGTTCGCAATTTACATATTTTGAACCTTTGTCTTCTAACTAGTTCTTCAAAATAATTTTTAACCTTCACTTCGCCTAAATAAAACAAAAGACCAACATCTATTTTCTTTGAATCAAAAATATCGTAAAATGCCAGAAAATTATAGATTCAAACATCTAAACTATAATGATGGTAAATTCTACAAGCATCCTTCAAGAAATAGTGAATATTTTCCAAAGAGGAGTTCTTTTTTTGAACGATACATAAATTCATCCAGATGTGAGTTTAGTAATTCCTCTGACATTCTTTACGATTTTTAACCTTAATCATCTCCACGTGCTTACCACATTTTTCGTGTGTACCACCCTGTGCGAAATGAAATTTTGCGAATGGTTAACTTATTCCCTCTGGACGCGAACATCGCTATTTATTGGATTATATGCAACCTATTGGTCGCTCCACATTAATTGACCCTCTTTTTGTTTTACTTAGACACATTGAAGGTTAAAACTTATCTCAAATAATTAATACAATGACAAAAGATCAAAGTAAGGAATTTGTAAACAGTATTTCATTCAAACATCCAGTTTTCGAGCACGCGCATAACTGTGGTCACCAATCCTACCAATGCCCAAATATCTCTGATATGGACGCAGGTTAGGGAATAAATAGAATCCATTTGATGTTTCCGATATTAAATGATGGAACCGACTGAATTTTTCTATTGTTGTTGGAAGAGGGATAGATTTTATAAAATCGAAACCATCCTTTTGGCAACAAGTATAAATGACTGAGTTTGCTCGAAACTGTGCCCTCTGAAGATATTCATAAGAAAAAGTGATGTTTGAGTATGCTTAGCGGTCACTTTTCTTTTTATATATTTGGTAATCCCAATACGCTTTTCTAAAGTGATATATCAGTATATTTTTGATATATGATAAAATGGCCGTTTTCAAGGGCATCTGCCCCTATTATCGACAGAGTTGATTTCATCTTTTGTCTCCGATTAAAATCAACTATATTTTGCGCCAGTATGATAGTTGTAATATTTGAACTCGATATCTCCCATACGTTTAGGATTATGCCCACCCTCCCTGCTGTCGCTGGTAGAAACTTGTAATTCGAATGAAGGTTGCATATATGTGATTAAAACAGAATCTCACTGGGGAATTTTTTCTCCATCTATTGAAATTAGCACAAAGATTTTTTGCAAAATTATATAATGCGTTGGTCTCATCATTAAAGTAAACATTAAATCTGTAAAGAAATACTGCTAATAACTAAAGTAAACATAACCGAGAATTGATTTTTTTAGTCAACATATCCTCCAAGATCATTTCCATCAACCCGTACATCCGTTTAAAATGGTATTTATTCACTTCTGCAGAATTTCAGCGTTTTAATAACCCAACCTATTCCTACACGTAATATACGCATCCACGTGGTTAACCATATCATTTATAACTATAATTCTGTCAAATATATGTTTCAGAATCATTAATAATACATTTACTTAAAAAATATAAAAAAAACTAAAAAGCAAATAATAAAATATAAAGCCCAATAAAACAAAAACATAAAAAACCTATAAAGAAAATTTAATAAACCCACTTCAAATATCTCCCCGATTCTGGCGTCTCCAAATATAATACCAAAGCCAATCGAGCATAGCTTTTAGTTCTCGAAATGACCTCCAACTGAATTAAGAAGTCGATGGCCCACTCATTCTTTGTCAAATCGTCACAATTTCAAAAAGCTATGCATATTAAAAATGTAAGTGTTCGGGAAGAGTCGTAAACACATGTAAAGTTAATGGTAAATATGTGGAAAAAAAATCGATGAAACATATCTAAATTTCCTCGGTGAGATGTTTTTTCATATTTAAATATGCAGTTTCGATCTCATTTCGATGTTTCAACTAGCGACAGCAGGGGGTACTCCGAAATCTAACCCTGGAATCAAATATAACGAATAATTTCGGACAGGACCCATTTTGATAAAAATCAAACGTTGATCATTCAACGTAATATTTTAGGTATTCATATTTATTAGAGTATATTGTTGATTAAAGATGAGTTTGCTTCCAGAAAGTAAGGTTTGTCATGCAAACATCTGCTATTTGTTATGGGAGATAGGATTTACCATAATTTTATGATGGGTTCACCAGATACCTTTTTATCATGTTTATTTCTAAAGCATTTTCAACCTCCACACAGTTAAGCCGATATATTCAACCATAAATCATGTGACATCCCGCTATGTTTTGATATCAACGGACTGAATTATCAATATTGGTTCTTTTAACCCATAAGCATTTGCCTTTTCTTTTTTTCCATGACAGAAATATTTTGATTTAGTCCATTTTTATACATTTAAATAAAGTAATTTTCGATAAGATGATCAACGATATCCATGACTCAATATTTATGACATTTACACATTTTCGTAAACATTTTCTCATTCTATATAAATAATTTACATAGTATATTTATACGTATTTTCTTGATCCATTCTGGATTTTTTTATTCTGTAATTCTTAATCCCCTTAATCAAATCATCTGTTCTTTCTCAGTTATCGACACCGAAATAAATCTTTGAAATGAGTGTATAAAAATTTCGAAATCAGCAAACTTTTGGCTCATATTATGTGTCTGCTAACAAAATTATTGTCACAATATCTTATTTTTTTGTCATTTATAATCACGTGAATGATCTAAGCGTTTTATCTCAGAAACCCGAAAGTGTTTAATGGAGCCAAATCGGAAAATATAAGAAGTGTTATTCGTTAAATTCATCGTCCAAATCCGTATTTTTTTGTTAATCAATTCAATAATTAACAGTAGATTAACTAATTTCACTTTATTTGTTCACATTGAACGAAGATCAGTTAAAGTTCTTTAATAAAAAGGATGAAATTTAACCAATAACGAACCCTTCCAAGTTTTCCAATTATCTGTTAGAAAGGAATTGATTTTTCCAACAAATATCAAAACAGATTTCAATCAATAGCTTTTTAAAAGTATAAATATTCTCCCGAAATATCCTCCGTATAATCACTTTTTGTATCATTTGAGCAGCTGAAAAAACGGATGGGTCAAATGTATGTAAAAATATGCAACCAATAAGCCGTTGAGCTTCATGGAGTGGCATCAACCCGTTGTTCTGTATTCGATTAAGACCTATCATAATTAAGAGGTGACCTCAGTACCTACCAGAACGATATAAAAATTAATTGAGTCAATAATCAACTTTCCCAGGCTTTTGGTCGTTGTTAAACAAAGTGATAATATTTTCAATAGATACCTCATGTTATACAATTTTTTTGAAAGATAAATAAGAAAAAGGGGACAGTGGACATTGTTTCAGTGTTAGATTTTCAGTTTTGAAGATAATGGCTAAGAATCATGCCATGTATTAACTTCTGATGTTTATACGCAGACTCGTTAAAATGGATGAATTGTGGGAACAGTGTTATTGCAGCTATTTGGGCAAAGACTACAATCAATTGCGAATTCTAGCAGAGGTTATTGCTATAATTTGACTCAGAAATACCTAAAAACCAACAGAGATTGGTTTATTGCTCAAATATGTGGGTTTGGGTGCTATAATCTTGGACGATACATGGACGCTGAGGAAATGTATCTACTGTCATTAGAATTACAGCCCAATGATCCGAAAACGTTTAATGTATGCTTTTTTTGATTCTTTCAGTACCTGCTGTTATTATACGAAACCAAACGAAACTTCGAAGAGTACGAAAAAATTTATGATAAATTAATTCGAGAGCATCTGAATCGACGAGCTTTTCGTGAAGCTGTCTCCTTGTCTGATAAGGTTGCGTTATTTTCTATCAAACATTCACTCTATAGACTAGTCGCAATTTTGTTAATATAGGTATACAAATCGATTAGAAACATCACAAAATTAAGGATCGATGTTCCTGGCTTGATGAAATATATAAATCTATTAATTTCTCATTTGTCCACCGCTGACACTAATAATAATATGATGTCACTCAGAATCATTGTTCGGTTACTTATAGTTGTTTACAAACACGCTCAAGAGAATATTCCCCTCGATATTGCACAACAAGCCTACGAAACTTTGGGTTCGGTACATCCGAAATCAACGACCCTTTTTGATCCATGCGAGAATCGTAACGTAGAGTCCTGTCATATGTTTTCTTATATTCTTAACGAAATTCACCATTTGGTGTCTCTGCCGTCTGTCGCTTACAATTTAAGGCACCTTTACTTTCAAATCAAAATACACAAAATTTTAGCGTCCTTCTTCCATTCCTTCAGTGAAGGATTGTCTAATTTTAACAAAAATCTTGATGACTTAAAACGATGCCTCGAGGAAATTGATGATTCGTATGAACAACTATCTGGTATAAAAAATTATATTTCAATTTACTTGAATGGGAATTCAGAAATCATTGACCACGATCGAGATACATCTCAGGTGGTCAATATTTTGAAATGTCTAATTTTCTTGAAGAGAAGGAATTATGGGCAGTTTATTTATTTTTCACAACTGCTACTGGGCCAAAATTTATTGGATTGCCGGTATACGATTCATTTACATGCATTCCTGAGGTTTAATTTGATATTATTGAAAGATTTTGGCAGTCACGCTGTCTCTTGATACTCGGATTCAACATTTCGCCACATACCAACGATTCCCCTCTTTTGGAAATGTTAAATTGTGAAATATTACTCACTGCCAACAATCTTGATTCCGCCACAGAAAAATTACAGGCATGTGATGTCAAAAGTTTATCACCATGTCTTGCGCTCTACTACGAGTATATTATGGTAAGTCTATAACTAATTTAGTGCTTAAAGATCTATTACTCTGGTGAATCAGTTCTAGAAATTATCCAAAATTATGCAACCTCTCATTTTCAAATGATGTTTGATTTATCATCAGATTTTTCTCGGTTAAACATACAAGCAAAACGTAAATTGAAAAACAAAATTCCCATGAAATCTGTTCTCAAATACTGTGAAACATTTCCACTGGATGGTTATGGATATTACTTGATTGGATTGGAAGTCGAAAAATCGTTTGCCCTTATCATAATTTGAGAAAATATGATTTTTACAGAATCGCATATAATTACGGTTTTCATGAATATTCTTTGTTGTCATACTTGGTTGACGCTTACGTCACGCAAACAAAATATGTATGCATTGATGTTACATAGGAAACTGCCAAAAAGATAATTGACAGGGCCACTTCATTCGCGTGCTCTTCTAAGTATGTTTCGATATCACCAGTCTCCCCTCTATTCGTTACTTGGCTTCGAAATATTATTACTACCAAAAGGATTATCACGAAGCGATTAAAATGTTCTCGATTTTAATAAAAGACTCGAAAGTATCGATTGCAAAAAATTTTCCCACAGTGTTCTGAGTACAAAAGAAATTCAACTCTTTCTCGTCAAATGTCTGATGAAGATCTCCCTATATGTACCTGCCGAAAAAGTCCTTGGGTATACATTTAAATTATTCTTATATCACTTATCGAGGTGGATAAATCCCCAGAAGTTATGTCGTTGTTGGCATCCGTTTATTCAAAACAAGATATGAAATTGAGGGCCTACAAAATTTACCAAGAAATCATATCCACTTCCGCAGATAATGAAACAATTTTATTGGGTAATATTTGGCATAAAGACTTTAAAATTCCATATATTTGTCCACTTAACTCTTATGATAAAAGAATGAAATATTTTCTAAATTATTGCATCATCCATTATAAACATCTTGTTTTAATTATCTGAAATCAAAATGGATTAAGTCGGTGTGCTATGCCATTTGTTTAAATTTTCTATCATTTCATATTCTACTACTTACCTCCCCATTGTATTTTCCAATTTTTAACATTCAAAGCATTGTGAAAGTAGTCGGGTTGTTATGTTTTAACGAATTTAAGATTTTGCATTAGCTTCAATCTATATTTGAATATTTGAAATTAGTCTCTCATTCACAAGCTTTGTTTGTGTGAGAAAATTCACCCTTTGAATAGACTCCGAAAAAGTCTTTTATTTTATGTTATTTCTTAATGCCCAAAATTAACTAGATTAATTCAAAATGTACAATGAATATGTTCATTGTTGCCACAAAGTGTAGTTGCATCCGCTGCTGCCTTTCATAGTTTATTCCTGCAAAACACATGGTTCTTGGTTTCATATTCGAAAATATTTTGGAAAAAAACATTTTCTTCCCAAGCATATGCATACATCTTAGCAAGATTCAAATACTCACATTCATGTCCATATCTACACATTTTTGCATTTCATAAAGACCCCAGAAATATTTTAAACGGTTTTTCAAGCATCATTCAGTTTATATTTAAAAAGTAGAGATACGATCACAATGTCAAGTATTTGAAAATACGTCAACCGCTATTTACTTCATTTGAGGCAGAGATCTACAATGTTTTTGACTTATGGGCCATATTATATGAGAAAAATTTAAAGGAAGCCCACTAAAGATTCATACTAGCCACTATTTCCCATTCCTGATTTAGGACACAGGTTTGGTTTTCGTTGAATACATACCATTAATCAATGATATAGAATGGCGATCCACCATAGGCTTGACTTTGTTTATGAAACCTGAGAGTTTGCTTGATTGTAAATATTTTTCAGATTTAAGTTGATTCTTACTGCAAGTATTCAGTAAACCTGAAATATCGTGCATGGTTGAACCGAATCATATTTTAAACGAAAAATGCGCAAACCCTATGACCATCGGTTTGTTTTATATCATTTCAACTATTAATGATCAATTGACTATTTTTTGCTTTAGATTTACACTCCGTTTGGGTTAGTATTAAATATCAGTGTTTATATGAAATCACAATCCTTTCACCGTGGTCGCGTATTTAGTTACTACTTCGTTATGTGGACACCTATTCTTTGAAAAAACAGTGTATATTCGTCAAAAATTTGTCATCCTTAGTGAGACATATTCAAACCTTATTTGTGTTTACAAACTAATAACTGATAACGTTGAAACATTCCCGAATTTCCCAGGTCTGTCAGAGTTTAAGGGCTGATTTATTGAAAGCTTCATCTCATCAACCAAAACATAATAATGAAATCACTCCCGGCCTGCAGAAAACAACCTCTGATCACATAAGTAAAGTTGAGGCAGGAAGAAATGAATAATTTTAAACATCTGTTATATATTTTAAGATGTTTTGTCCACATTGATTCAACTTCAGATTATTGTCAGTTCTTATTCGAATACGCCCGCCAAAGTTATCGAAGTGGTGTTGTGAAGCGTGCAAGAATGTTATTTATAAAAACGTTTATTTATGCCAGCCAGTAATTTATTTCATAAACCAAGACTTGTGGAGGATAAATGCAGAAATAATGAATTCATGGCGATTATTTGCTTTAATTGCTGGAAATACCGAATCGCTAGTCTCAAGTATTATCTCAGCTCATGAAGGGAGGACAATCTCGACGATTTAAACGAAGGAGAACCTCGTCCAAAGTTGCCGCTTGATTTCATCACCTTAGCGTCACAGTATATTAAGTATTCACAGGCATATTGAGAGAGCGTGCGGTTTTTGTCCCTCGCACCAACTTCACCAATCGGCCCTTATCATCAAGGTCGCTCTGGCTATCGAACTACATCACAGTGGACAGGCACTGGTTCCTATTGAGGAAATTATTAAACATTTCATACTTTCCCTTGCAAACGATGTTAAAGATTACAAATCTTGGAATGCATTTGGTGTTTATCTTATTCTGAAACAACACAACCAGAAGAGTCGGCGTAACAATTTTTAATTACAGTGTACTGTACCGAAACTGTCACCTCGATTCTAAAATTATCTTCAACACTGTTTAATGAAGTAGATCATTAATTAACCAGTGCCCGATATCTTATCTAAACACCGCCGTTTATTACGAACTCATTGAAAACACGGAAGTAGTCAATAATTTTATCAGGAATCGCTAAATTGTCTCGATCTAGCAACCGTTACAGAATACGATTTTCAAAGAACTTCTTTTTTAAAGGTATTTGTTTCGTATATTCCGTGTCTTTTACGCCGTTTTTCACTCAAAACTTTGATCGATACCTGCATTAGTGGATTCAGATTCGGATTCAACGTTTTGACTTGTTAACATAGAAAAAATTTGCTTTATTGTCTCTTAACATACTCTTTACAATGATAAAACAAAACTCCACAAATATAGGAAGATTTATATCTGAACATCCCGAATTTTGCCGAATTTGTTCAGATGCAGTCATCAAATTGTTTGAATGTAATATTTGTTTTTTGAAAAAAGGCTGCGAACCTCACGAACGACAGGATTTACTGCGGTGTTACTGTTTAATGCATATCTTTAAAATTATTGATAAACTGGACACCAATATTCAAAATGAGTATATCCGAGAATTTATTAGATTCGAAAATCAACCGTCGAAAACCGAATTGGACATTATAATTGAAAATATCATTTTTCCAAAGATTAATCATGTCAACTTGGATCAAAATCCCGATTTAGCTGTTTCATGTGGCTTGGCGCACTTCCAACTTAAAGACTATAAATCAGCATTGGATTGTTTTGATACTTCGAAGTGTCAATCTGGGTCAGATTGGCATAAAAAGCTCATGCTTTGTCAAATCATTTGCCAATATCATCTAGAAGATTACGTAGTTTGTTTATCTTCTCTATCCGAAATGAGTGAAATCTATGGGGGCGATAAGGATATCCAAATACTACTCACCATTCTCTCTCTGAAGATTGAAGAAGCTCAACCACATATAGAACAAATGATTTCGGATATGAATAGAAATGACGAAGAGGTCTCTTTATTTACAATTCGTTATTTGATGTGCTTGCCACAAACGCAAGAGCGTGTAAGATCCCTAAAATCTCGAATTTTATCTCATTTTCACAAATTCAGCTGTTCAGTAGATTTTCTAATTATACTTCTGTATCACAATATATTTTCATCCCCCGAGATATTGATACAGCATGCTCTGAAATTTCACCCCAAATATATAACTAACGAACTGTATCACAAGCTGTACATTATTTGTCTATATTTACGAAGCTACCAGAATCTTTTGAATATTAGTCAGATTCATCTTCGATTTTGTTCGGCCCTGAGAAAGTTTATTCATTTATTTGGTTACAGCAGCTCAGCTTACCAACTCTACTGTTACTATCAAATCTGTTGTTATAACCTTCAAATGAACTCACTTAAATTCGGATTTCCGTTATCAAATTGTCCTATCCAGCTTTTCAATAACATTGGAACGATGTATTTTATACATCACACCAGAAATCAGCCATCTAAATATGAGAAATTTAATAATTTCCCACCATTAACACAGAAAATGATCATGTGTATCAGCACCCATTCTGCCAAGAACGAATCATCACAATTAGCTGTGAATCAGTATAAAGAGTGGATACAATCTCATTTCGACAATTCGTTAGAAACAACCCTCCATACAGTCATTTTATTACAATTAACACGTTCTGATACGGACACGATGTCCAAGATCATCGGAAGGCTTGTTCGTAATCTGTCAAACGAACAACATTGGGTTGATCATTTTTTGCTGTTTATGTTTTATAATTGTTGCCATGGTGACAGTATTTCAAACATTATTCATCGATTCAACCAATTAACTTCTGTAAGCATGTTTTGTGATTTTAGCGCGTTGAAATTCGTCAAAATAAAATGGTTCTGGTGTTCATGATGCTACAATACTGCTTATCTGATAGTTCGGTTACGAGATCCAACAAATTCAAGGAAATTCGAAATCTCTTTACTGATTTCAGTAACTACGCCCAATCTCATCTAACCATGAGTAATTTTCTGATGCTGGAATATCTTAAACCATTTTATAAATAAACACGTTTTATTTTAAACTTTGTTGTGAAATTTTTGAGTTTCCCTACATATATGATCTTACCCTCAGTGAAAAATAATTATCCTCAAGTCATTTTTAATCTTCTACCGTAATGGAATGAAAAAAATACACAACCCCTTGCTTTAATAATAAATTGAAATGCTTATCAACAAACTTAAATCCGTAAAACAAATTAATTTTAGATGACCATGATTAAATACTGGATTCTATTCCGTATCAACATGTTAAATTGTCATTCTAGTCAAAAACTTCTTTGGCACTGTTTTGTCAACAGCGATAGTTGGATAAAGTTGGACGTTTAGACATCTAGCGACACATGGAATATGAATGTCCTTTTTCAAAAAATAAAACAACTGAAAGTCTGTAAACAAACAATAAACGAATGGATAAACATTTTACAGTGCCTTGCAATTGATTTCGTCGACCTTGCAATTGATTTCAGCGGCGGGCGGCGGCCTTGCAATTGAATTCGTTGTCCTTGCAATTGATTTCGTCGACGAAG
>JWZT01003372.1:208498-222922 GCA_000827895.1 Thelohanellus kitauei | reverse complement strand
CGAATTCAATTGCAAGGCACTGTATGTTCTTAATGGGTTGATATCCAATATTTTGATTGTTTAGAAATGTTGATAAGCATTACCTAACTATACGCCCTGACTCTTAAAAACTAAATTTATGAAAAATTTTCTTATACATTCAATTAATTTAAATGCAAATTCAAGAATAGACTCAATAATGGAGTTTTTGAATAAATTATTCTCAAGAAATTTGTCCAATAAGTGATGCCTAGCGTGTTCAACTGTAACAGATTGTCGTTCTCATAGATATATACTCACCATAAGGATGAAGTTATTAATGGCTATATGATCGACCCGAGGCCGACTTACGTTGAAGACAGGTCCATTCCGTGCCTCAAGACCAAAAAGGTCTACTTGGGTGCATCACTGAGTAACCTGAAGGTTAGTAAGCTGGTCGTTGCACAAAGACCTACTATAGACTGATGAAATGCTGACTAGATCACGTGATTTGGAAGTGCTAATGTTCCGTTGTTGAATTCCCATTAAAAATTGAAAAAATTTAATACTTTCACTTGAAATGAAACAAGAGTCGAAACAAGGATCTTAAGACCCTTTTAGATATCGAAACACGTCTAGTTATGGATCTGAAAAGTTTATTTATTGTTTTGGAAATCCCATTTGAATTTTATAAGCTCCACGTCTGAGCACCATGCCCTAATATCGATCCTTATGTCGTAGTTTATCGGAAGTTCCAGATCAACAGCAGTATCTGAACCACTCCAAAGACATTTTTCGTTCTGGACAGTTCCCGTAACTGCATTAAGTATTCTGATTCCATTTTCTTCACACGTCGTGGTCCTATTACTCTTAAATATTGTTTCATAAACCATTGTCCCTCTTGAATGTGATCGCTCGGAGTTTAGAATGATGTAAAAGGAGCAAACCTCCATATTCTTCAATTTCTCTAAGGCATGAGTCGAATTAATGATAATTTCACTCGTGTTTTCGTTGTAGTTGTTTCCGCATTCACTTACCAGGTTTGTGTTTTCATAGCTCTTCCAGGACAGTATTGGTTGATTGTGTGAGAGATTCTTGACTCCCCCGATCTGGATGGACACTGAATCGGAGTCGATGATCATGGATCCGATATAAAATGACCGACAGATTTCTGATTTTGTGATAGTGGTTAGCTTTGCGGTATGTATGATAAAGATCGCGTTTTTGTTCAAACATACATTTTGGACGAACCAAAATGATGGCATCAATATCAATTTGGCGTATTTAGTGATCTTAATATAAAACACGCAATATTTTGTATCCTCGTTCCCTGGTTTTGGTTTCAAAACTATTTGGCCAGTTGTACCATAATACCAATCACCACAAAAGTTGCTTATACTTACTGATCCTTTCGTTTTGTTGAATTCATCCCCCCAAACTGAAGTATGGCGATCAAAACATCTCAGATAGTTGCTGGGGTCAACGTAGGCGAAATAAATGGCATTAAAAATAGGTCCAAAAAATAGTAAATCAACTTTATTTTCATAAAATACTGTAGGCTCATCTTTCTTGGGTTTGAAAATTGTATTTGATACATTAATATCGATATTTTTTACAAAATCCAAAAATTGTGACCCTGTATATAGATAGAGCATCGGCGGAGAGTCAGAAGGTTCATATTTTTGGGCTTCTGGTCTAATAGTGTATTTACAGTCCGAATATTTGGTCCCCTCATGAAAAACTGGGACATAAAAGATGTGTCCTGTCGGTTTTGTGATGAGAGTTGAACTACAGGCAGATATATCATAGTCAAACGTCTCAAAACGCCAACTAACTTCAAATATTGGTAAGGAAGGATCAGGTATGAAATCATATAATAAATCCGCGTGGAAATTAGAGAACGACATTCCGAAATTTTTGACAGGTTCTCTGAGTGTTCGAATGGGAAAATGGAAATTCTGTCCATCATAAATCACTAAACCCGAGCAAGGACCAAGATTAGACGGGCGAACATTACCCAGAGTGATATTAATCACTAGATAGCCAGAATTTGAATGCAGCAACGAATCATTTAACATGATAGTGATCCAACACCGTTGTCTAGCATTTTCAAACATCATGTCAGGGTATTTGAAATAACCGACCTCATTTTGAATCAACATTTGGCAGTGCTGTTGATTTGTAGCAATAAGCCTCATCTTGACTCGATCCGTAGGGTTCGTATTTAAATGAACATTCAGGACCCTTTGGTACACGTTCAATTGCATAAATCTTGCCGTAAAGAAATCGATTTCTTGGTTATTAAACAATAATTTGGCATCTGAACGATCCGAATTGGCCGATTCGATCAGTATTAACACGGTGAATGATTCAAGATGTGGATCGAAAGTCCATAGGCAGTCCATTCTGTAACCAGCCATACTTTCAAATGTTAGAACCTTTTCTATAGCGGTAAAAACGTTTCCACATTCTAATTAAACAACTTCTTACCTGTCACTTTATCAGCTATTATATCTTCGAATCGAACAGTGACATCATGAATATTAGGGATGCTAATTTTTAATTTAGACGGGTTGATCTTTATAATCATATTTTCAAGTTTGATTTGTCGAAAACCATCTTGGTTTTTAATGTATATCCATACATTAGAAGGACTATCTTGAATTTCAACCCTTAGATTCATCAACAGTTTTCCAGTTGGCGCAAGGTTTATATACGTGCATCTTTTAGCTTTCATCCCAGTTTTTTCGTACGTAAAATTAGGCTCGATATAAACAACACATTCAAAATCTGATTATAATAAATGTTTACCGTTTGAATTCTGAGAAATATAACCATTTTCTCCAATAATATAAATGTAGTTAACCGTAACCATCACTGCTTTAAAACATCGATCCACCACAAGATCACTGGAGTAGTTTATTATTTCGCCGTCCAATGAGGTCAGGTAGTGAAGTGAACAATTCTTGATCCCAAATACACCATCGACTCCTCCTAGGACACTATCGAAAGTGTCGTAACTCTGAACTGGATTTGGCATTAATGGTTCAATTGTATAGCGGAGTTCTTGGTAGTAATAATGGTGCCTTGTCTTAAAAAAACACCCGAAGTAATTACATCGTATTTGAGTGAAGTTTTTGAGGTTATGAAAAAAGTCATAGTTCGTTTGTTTGACATTTAGACAAATCCAGCCTTCGTTCATTATTTTAATCAATATATAATCGGAATCTTTGACGATTTCAAAATCCTGACCGCCAATCCAAACAATTGAGTACCGAGAAGCTCTAATAGGGTTTCCCTTGGTCATGTTGTAGATTCTAATATCTCTGTCAGACATAACGATTAATCCGTTCAGATATCCAAATTTTACAGGGTTCTTAATGTCACCAACTATCTCGATGACGTCACGGGTTTCCGTATCAAAATAATACAGTGAATCATTTTCTGCCTGTCCAATTATACTGTTATTATATTGGAAAATGTTCTTAAATTTGATTCGAGAAATGAGTTTAAATGCAGGACCTGATTTTTGGCACTAATTACCTTCGTAGGAGATAGATATTTCTCGGTTCCATTTGAATTCAAATCCGCCAAAATTTATGCTTTTATCAGACACGAATGTAATAAAAAGTTCATTGGTTTCGCTTAAATAAGAAATAGACCTCTGAAGCCCGCAATATTTTTTGGAGTAGATCAAAGATTGGTTTCTATGGAATTCAGAAATCTGCAGGTAATCTGTCTTGCACGTTTTGTGATTTTCCACGTTGAGATAAACAATTTGGAGATCGATAAGGCTATATTTATCTAACCTGATAATCCAGACGCAATTCATGCTATTTCTGTAAAATTTCGGAAAATTTTCACTCACATAAGATCCGAAATGTTCATTGAATTCTCCGCCACACCGTTGTTCATTTTTGATCAGAAAACTCTGTGTTATAAAAATCAAAATTGAACAAAGTCTCATTTTAAAATCAGTTTTATTCAAAAGTTGCCATTTTTATCAAATATTGAAAAGCTGATGAATAACAGAATATCAAGCCTATTTAGTGGATCTTTCAAAATATGTCACAATTCAACAAATTCTTATGCTGGTTCGAAATATAATGGGTGTGAAAATTTCCTTTCTTAATTCCATCTTACACCGTTTTTCTAACTTTCTTGAAAAATGTCAATCTTAAACACGTAAAAACCTTCACTCGACGGACTCCAAGGGGCAAGAGTAGGTGGTCCATTCAAGCCGATGTCCGTAGATTGGAACGGATTCCTATAAACATAAGGTAAGCAATGACAATAGCCCTACATTTTAGGGCAGTTTATCTTGAATCCGAAAAGCTGAAAAATTCCTCCATGCACAGATGACGGGTACTACCTATATATATGTAGTGCTTAGAGTATTCCTCACAACCTCAAACCCCAATTCGTCGCACTAATATCATTTCTAGGATAACCTCGCAAATGTACCCTTAACTTTTTAAATACTAATTTACTACCTGAGGGCTATTTATCTTTGAGAAAAATCCTTTAGATTTCACATTAACTAGACGCATTTTTAAAAGAATCGAGGTGATTAAAAAGTTGTTTCTGGAATTAGGATAACATTAATGTTTCGATGGGGGTTACGGCCTTCTTACTACACTTTATTCCGCTTACTTTCTTTGTTTGTCCTCAAATCTTGTAATCGATATTTAACCCACTTCCGGTTAATCTAGAAACTTAAAACTTCGCATATAATGTTCAGGGTCGGTGACAATGCATGATTATAAAAAAATCATTAAAAATTCAAATTTAAACAAGTAGATTCACCGTCATGTTAAACTGCACATGCGCATATTTGGGATTTCATAACAGGGTGTAATTCACCGAAGCTTTATTAAAATATGGCTTTAAAATTTCAAAAAAAATGTGTACGTAATAGATTTTATGTCAGTTGAAACTCAAAAAAGCTACAGTAATTATGGACTAGGAGGAATTCATAAACTATAAATTCACACAGCTTTCTTACTGACCCTTTTTTATGCAACAGTTCGATACAATATTTTTTGCATCATATCTCATTACTTGCTCCTGTTTCCTCTACTTAAACTTGGCATTCATTCCAATACAGTCTTGCTGGGCATGAATGTAAGCTAATGATGAACGAACACGAGGAAACGCGACTGTATCTTTAGACTGTGATCATGGCCCTGATTGTTAATAAAATTACAGATGACACAAAATGAAGAGATGCCTATATTTTTATCATGGACATAGAAATAATTCGTTTATTTTCATCCATTTTATATCTATATGGCGATTTTAATATATGCGGTCTTATATTAACTTAGTTCTTAGTGTATTGCCTTTTTATCAATGGTTAATGAATCATCCGAGAAAAACTGTAAAAGAATCATCTGAGAACTTTCATCAAACTACCTTTTAAACCGTCCAAATTAGAAAGGTCAAATTCGTAGAATTGACCACATGAACCTAATAATGTACAATATGTGGACTTATATCATAATTTATTGGCATTCACGAGAAGGACATAAAAGAATATGGAAGCGTATTCAGTTCCGTTCAAAAGTTGCATGCGATCGATAATGTTGACAATGGGAACATACAGATGAAACTGAATACCATTCGGCTGTCGAATTGAGACATTCTCGCCCTTAGACTAAGTGAACCATTTATTATTACTTAAATTACGAATCATAGATCACATTGTATGATACTAAAGACATCTGAATAATTGGACCAATAATCTAGCTGTTTCATCGACATAATTTTCATAATAAAAAAGCCAACCAAAAGCATAAAATCGCACTGAGCTCACGTGCAAAATTCATAAATCACCAATATGAATTGTAAAGTTCCTAATTCTTCGATGTTTTATAGGTCAATTACTGATAAAATCGCATAAATATCAATTGGTCTCCAACAGGAATTCTGATGGATCATTGGATGAAAAACTGAGCTTATTAACTGGCCTTTTAAGTGGTCTTAGTAGATAATATGAACAGTAAATGTATCACGGGTGAAAGTGCCGAGAGAACAAATAGGTAGGTAAATGCAGATTTCTTAATGCTTCAATATCGCTGATTGAGAGCAGGGAAGGAAGATGAATGGATTGAGAGTAGTAATGAGTATCACTGAACAGATAATGTGAGATCCATCTTGAAAAATGCGAAACATTCCATGATTGTCTTGATCGGCGCAAATATCTCTGCAAAGTATTTTTGTGGAGGAGAGTCAAGTGCGATACATTCATGATTCCTGCCAGGGTATAAATTTGTGATGTCAGCTACCGTAGTGAATGTTTTGAGAAATCGATAAAAAAGAAAGACTTGTTAAAATACATATTCATTTTGATACGAGATCTGAAACAATATGACCACAATGTTCATATAACAATAATCACATTTCTTCTGATAATCAATACAAAATCACGTGGTATATGACTCTGAAGCTTGCTATGCTACTTAGTGTTACCTAAAAATTCTGTAGAAACAATCGAGGTGTGTATTGGGTACGATTCAAGGGCAACAACATTGGCAGCTTGTGAATTTTTCAATACCATCGTTCGATTGAGTAGGAATAGTCATTAAATATTGTTATTGACGTCATGAAATATTCCACGGAATGCACAATGTTTTTAGACCCTTTTAGCGATAGAGTTAGCCAGGGAACCCATCACGAAACAATCCGATGATAGAGTGTAGATATTTTGAATTTATTACCTCATATATAACCAAATCAGTGAGAATGATGATAATTGGACCAAGCATGATTTATAAGCCTGGGAATTTGTATAATGGAAAAAACTAATTACTACTCCACGCACACACAATATAACCAGTTGTCACGATAGTAATTTTTTTCTGTCACCCATCCATCAATTAGCTGTTCCAGTTCAACGTTTTTCCTTTTTTGAATTGAACTAATCCGCGAAACGAACATGAGGGTAGTTGATTCCGCATCATTAAAATTGGAGAACCAATTCCTATGTAGGATGTCTCCAACAAAGTATCAGCGCCCAAATGATGATTTGGTCAGTAGGGATCACACCAAGAGATACAAACAAATTATATGGATTGCGATGTTGAATGTTTTTAAAATCCTCAACAAGGATCAAGGTACACAATGACTGGTCCCAGCATAGGAAATACCATGAATTGAAATTGAATAAGCTCACCGAAACTGGGCGACATCCAACGACCATTAACATTTACTTGTGAAATGTAAAGTAATGAAAGGCAGAACTCGTTTTATGGCCTTTAAAACTTTTTAAACATGAGTAAAAAGAAAAAATCAAGCCCTCTACAAGAACAGCAGTCGATTTGTACCCATGATGAATCGTGCCAGTTTTAATTATATAAGATGTATAATCTACAGAAAAAGTGAGAATTAGAACCGAATATACATTCGTAGGCCGTCTGATATTAGCTGAAGATCATCTTTGACCAGCATGGAGTTAAAAACATCGGATGAAAAAACAGGCGCGGTGATGTATTTTGTCGTTGATCGATGGAGAAGGTTAATAGATTGGTGATCGAGTTAAGATCAATCAAGTTGATCGACGCTGTACAAGAAAAGTCGTATCATTTCATGAAACCCCCGATTTCAATTATCTGTTTTCCTTCACTTTTTAATTTTTACAGCCATTCCCGTCATCTTAGAGTTTACAAAGTGACATTTTATCGATTATTGATTAGGTTTCTTATGATGGTTATATAAACCTTAACCTTTATATTACAAGCCGCAGAATATTTAATAAAGGGTTTTACCGACAAAATTTCATTCTTTCTTGCATTTAATTCGTTTTTTTTTTGTTTCCCTATTTTATTTTTACTCTTATATGCACTCTAAATATTGAGGAAGATGTGGAAAATGGTTTGATAACTATGTAAAATGACCGAAGGCCGAACATTTCAACGAAAAAGCAGCATTGTTGTGTTTTGTATTCATGAGCGATCTTGAGTGAACGGAATCGTTCACTTAAGACATAGCCGATGTTTGTAAAAATAGATGAATTAACTATTTTCAACATTTTCTGAGATCTCTGTCTATGAATAAATTGTTATTGATCCTACTGATCTGAAAAGACGATCGATACCCGGTAGTATCACTATAAAACGAAGTTCTAACAAGATTTTGCTTGAATTCGAAACCAACGTGTTCATTCACACATTAATATTTGTTTTTTGAAAACAAGATGTGAAGAATTGAAAAACTGTTTTCGAGGATTCCTTCCATCAGATAAGTGTCACCGTCTTTGGAGTAGGAATACCGATATACCAATCACGAATATATTAACAAATGTTTAAGGAACAATTATTACATGAGGATTTGTTACCAATTCACGTAAATTGACATAAGTTCTCACTTTCAGTTTTTTGCGACCATTTCGGTCAAGGTCTATGCTAGACCAGTTCCAGTCCACGTTGTATAAACTTAAAAACGAGAATTGCGCCAATCAACCAGTTCGAATGCATACATATACTCCGGCAAAAAACAAGACGACAAAACTAGGAACTGTTTTTTTCCTAATTTTTTTATCTAAATCAGTGGCCAAATAAGTTGTTTATATCAACTATAAATGATATTGTTCCTAATCAAGTAAATTTTTATCTAAAAAATAATTAGTTCTTGAGTTGAGTGAATAAATTGATTTTTGTGTGTTTTAGGTGAGAAAAAATGATAGGAATCAAGACGGGCAAATGCAATTACAAAACTGCTTGGACAATATCTTAGAAAATATCATATATGTACCAAAAGTGATAATATCCAGAATTTTTTTTTGAGTTAGACAGGAAATCGTAAAAAAGCAGTGATCACATCTTTTGATTTTTTTCAGATTTTTGACGTGTTGATGTATTTTTTTACTCTAAAACACAAATATTGTTCAGTCGTTCACAAAATCTTTTGTTAAAAAAAAATATTTTGTCATTTTTACAACGCGCATGCGAACTATAGACAACCAATAAACACACATTAAGAAATAAATTACATAATCTAATAAGAAATACTGTCCCCACCATTTTGTATAAGTTTAAAAATTCTTTTTGGAATGCTTTCTACTAACGAGGAGATATATTCGGACGATATATTTATCCATGCTTGCTGTATTGACTCCTAAAGCTCTTCGAGGTTTTCATACTTTCGTCCATAAATAGAAACTATGGATGAGAGCTTACTCCAAACATTTTCAATTATATTTAGGTCTGGACTGCAGGATGGCCATTCAATAAGTTTTGTCTTTGTTTTTGTTAAACTGCAGTGTTGACTTAGAGACGTGTTGGGTGCATTATCTTGCTGAAATATTATATTTACTGGCGGACCACCAATCAAGCTTTCGAGCATCTTCTGGTATTCTTTTGAATACATAGTGCGGTAAATTTTAATAACAAGAGTTTTAATATATCTCGAACCTCCTGTCCAATTCATTACTGATCTACCACCATATTTTATTTTTTGAGTTTTTATGTTTCGTGTCATTGTCCCCTAAAACTTTAGATTCAAATCATTGCCATCCTGGTTAAATCTTTTTTCGTCTGAGAATAGCACAACATCCCAATCGATTTTTGATATCATTTTTTGGACCATTCCAGCCTTTTTTTTTGAATACCGGTTAAAAAAGGAGCTTTTGTGCAAGGCTTGCAGTAAATGCAACTTCTGCTCAAATAATTAATGCCGAACCTTCTTGAAATATCCAAGGAAAGTTGATGCTTTATTTGATTAGACGAAAATTAATTTACCTTTAGCTAGTCGACGATTTCCGCAGTTTATTATCTTTAAGCTTTTCTGCACTTGATTCCCTTGACACCAAACTGATCTCGTACTCCAAATATTTAATCCTTCGCTTATTCAGTGAGCTGTGGAAGAATATTGTCGATCGGTCTTTAGTGAACATCATTTTGTGGACCTGTAAACATTACTTTTCCATACTGTATGTTGCCTATTCCAATAATAAACTTAGGTTAGTACTGCCATCTGGACTGAGTTTATCCCAGATTTTGAGATAAAATCGCTCTATACCAGATATTCATAGTTTATCCATATCTCTGTCATCTATACCATTGTCAGCTGCGACTTGTTATGCAAATAACCAGCTCTGATTTTCAATAAACCGAAAACTTTATTTTAGAAAAAAATTCACTTGTTATATTTCTGATTCGTTATTTGTTTGATCGGATCCCAGTCGAAAATTTTACTTCTATAATTTCATGTCTTTAAATATGTGTCCGTGTGATGCTCAGAGTTTGACTATTGCGTTTAGATCAGATTAAAAGATAAAAATTTGGGGTCCTCTATTGTCGTATTTGATACTTGATCGCTTTATAATAAGAGACGTTGATCAATTTCCGCGTTTAATTTAATCCTAAAAGTTGGGGTTTTATCAAGTTCGTTAGCTGTCTGAGCACATGGTTTTTATATTTATGCAAGGTTAAAAACGATTGGAAACACCTACCATGTTTCTTAAAACAAGAATACTCGACTAATAAATGCATTTATCAGTCCATATTTGAAAATTTTATGCATTACCAGTTTTTACGGTTTGAGCGAATGGTCAAAAACACACATAGTGTTTGACTTTTTGTGCACAAAATCAACAATTGTGTGGGGTTCGGTAATCCAATAAACCATTTTACTCGTCTTTACAAAACGGTATGAACTGGATTATCTTTGAAAATTCTTGTCTTAAAAAAACCAGGACTATGTATCTGAATGCTTTAAAATACAGTCGATTAACTTATAAGCACCCAGACGATTTTCCAAGAGCCACAACACCCCTAATTTTCTCCTCTGTTCTCTGTTTTTACCTCCACACTCGGACACAGGGACATCCAAAATACTACATCATACAGAGGCTGCGCCAGAAAAATGGCCAGTTTTTCTTAACTATAATTGTTCGTTTTAATGATACCATAATTTAAAAAACACTGAAAAATTTTCATTTGCTTTTGTCATGGATTTTATTTGTTGGTGTCCAACTTTGGAGATAACATTTTGAAATAGATTTTTCAAAATTATGTTACGGGAGTTTGCATTTAAAAATCGATAATCGAATGTATGAATTGCTCACTTCAAATTGTAGTGGTTACTATTAACGATACTATGGAAGTTCTGAAAGATATTATATTAATTTTGACTTTGCTAGTTGAGGAAGACATTGATAATGGATTTTAAGAAAAAATGATGAAAAATATAATCTATATATACTAGATATCGATAATAATAACAATGAATATCTGAGGTACGCAAAAATATGATCGGATATCCATTTTTGACTTCAAAACCTGGCAATATTAAAGAAAAATTATAAATGATTGGCCATTTTGTTGGCGCAGTCTCTGTACGAATTTTAGTTTGAATCTCCCTGCCCTAATTGAATTTCCGGATGCCCAGTTCGGAGGTAAAAACCAGACTGGGTTTATTTGATTTCTAGAAACTGGCCATATTTGTTCTTTAAGTTACACTGATGTTAATCCACAAATATAGCTGGGCAAAATCCAGAAAAATTTAATTAGTTAAAAAGATCATAATGAATGAATTTATTATCAACTTACTCCCAGATATCCTTATCGACGAGACCAATATCACCTTAAAACCTTTTTGATATTATGAACAGGAAGCATCCATCCTTGGCTCAGAAAAAGCAACAAATTAAGAAAATCCTTTTGTTATTAACTCCAAGATTTACGGGGATAATGTCTAACAATCACAAATTTTTAGACATAGAAATATACAGTAAGCAATTTGTAGATCTATATTTCACTTAAATACTGTGCAGGTTGTTAACTTCAATTCCGACATGTGGACATTCAAAAGACGACATACTACAGAGACTGCAACAACAGAATGACCAGTTTTGTTGAAAATATTATTTTTGTTAGTTTTGCCCAAAGTGTTTGCCCTGAAATACCTGGGCCAAAAATCAAATAATTTAAAACTTACAGAATTTGTTAAAATTAGTATTTTCATACCGGAAAATTGCGATAATTATACAGAACTAGCCATATTGTTGGCGCTTTCTCTTTAGGATGTCCAAATTCGAGTGCCCGAGTTTGAAGATAAAAACCAACAAGAATTAGTGTACTGTACCTGTTGGAGTAAAGGGAGGTGAATCCAGCCCGGGCCTAACTACAAAACCCTTCGATGCTCAGTAATCATCAAATAAATCGTTGATGCTTTCTCTTAAACCTTTATTTAGTATATATATATCTAACACTACCAGTCATTCGCTTCAATTTATTGTTCAAAACATCTCGGTTTAATAAATAATCGATTAAAAATGATTGTTCAACTTTTGGATCCTTCTGAGACTAATTTTGATGATATATTTAAAGATGAGAACGGGACAATTGGTTGTAATCTTCAATTATTAAACCTTAACAACTGGAAACTTTTAGGGATATATCGAGAAAGAGAAATACAATTCTATGACTTTAGTTAGAGTGTAGTAAATATTCTTAAGCAGGCTGAAAAAGCATCTGATTCTGTTGAGCAAAGACTCAAGAACCTCTAAAATATTACACGTTTTGCAATTCAATCTTGCCATAATCATGTCTTTACAAATTAGCGAAATTTCAACTTCTCCACTTAAACATAAATCGATCAAAATTTGAAAATATGCAATTTTAATAAAGTTGATATAAATTTCAAAACATTGAAGAGAATTTCAAATTATATTTTTACCACCCTATTCATCAAAAAATCCTATTGAGTTACTATTTTCATAATGGAAGAAATTTATCATAACAACACCTCCTGCATCAAAATCGGTCGATTTAGTGACCAATAAACATATAGCTTCAAGCTCTATTAAGGAGGAAGACTGTCTAGGATAACCACGGAAGGCTCTCTGATATTTATCAAGGTTACTTCAAAGACTTGAATTTTACTTAAAATTTGTTAAAATTGCACATGTTCGAGTTTTAATCAATTTACATTTAATCTGGAGAATATAAACTTTAGCCATTTTACAATAACAGGATTATGGCGAAATAGAGAATTCCTATTAGCTAAATTGAATTGACGATGTTTTGTCACGCCCAGATTTTGGCGAAATTGAATTACAAAAAGTGTGTTTTTAACTATAGAAGTTTGAAAATTGATATATTTGGCTCAGAACATGCGCTAAAAGAGTCATTTTGATTATCTTCGTACCGTTCCTTTGGCCTTTCTTTTCAGCAATAGATCACCTAAAGTATCAAATAAAAAGCAAACCACCTTTATAAAATAATGAGAAAAACTCTTTCACTCCGAGAAAGTAACCTTGGTAAACGTATAACGTTATAAATTCGCTACTAGAACCAAGATTTTAGTGATATTTCAACGAATATGATATGTACACTTTTGAAATGACATTTTTACACAGATATCAGTTTTCTAATTTTTAAATTTATGTTTGAATATGAGTCAACAAAATTCAACCACCTGGACGCAGAATGTAAAAATGGTTGGTACATAATGTATAATTTATCACCCAATTATTTCCAACCAATTATCAATTTTGTAAAAAATTAAATTGAATATCTATATTACTACTTATTATGATCATCAAAATTTTTACCATGATCCTCACTTCAATTGGATCCTATTTAGGAGATATTTTTCAGTAATTTCATTCAGTTAAAACATTCTTCGTCCATTAGAACAGGATTATGAGACAAAAAAACATGTTTCGCAAGTTTTATTTGTTCTTAATAATGAATCATTCATCAGCATTTACAATTTTTAAGTTCAAATGAGAGATCTTGGATTTTGCATTAATTGACATGTAATTCAAACATGAACAACATTGTTAATTTTTTTTAATTTCCACACATGATCACAACAGTTTTTAGAATATATTTTAACAAATTTAAACAAAAAATGTAGATTTCGAGAATCAACTTAATTGGGCAAAATTTATGGATAGTTTGAATCACAGAATCATTTTAAAATTATTGCCAAAATTAAAGCTTGATTAAGTTACTCAACTAATAATTGAGCCAATAATAAAATAAGGCAATATTCAATAGGGTTTCCGAAACTAGGAGCAATCGAAATTGAATATTACATTTATAGTAAAAAAATCGACAGATTGGTTTCGTTCTTGGCCGAAAAGCCTTAATCACAATAAATAAAGATGCCAATTTTACATAAATTTAAATTTGATTTACAAAACTATAAAAGTATCAGATAAATAAACTAAATTTATCGAATATATATGAATGAAGTACCTGAAGGAAAATTTAGATCTCTTTAAATACATTATATGAATTCTAAATACTCTAAAATAACATGGCCATTTTATTGTTTCCATGGGTAAAAATTAAAAAAAGCTTAAGTGTTTTTCATTCATATAAATATCCATTTTTATTATGAATGTTAAATTTTTTTAGAAACTTTGAATCCAGAAAACAATTTAGGAGTTAAGATTGAATTGAGTGCAAAAAAATGTGTGAGTTAATGTTATATAATACTTAAAAATACATCTAT
>JWZT01003372.1:197109-207913 GCA_000827895.1 Thelohanellus kitauei | reverse complement strand
TATCGGCGTGACTAGAGACGGCTCGGTTTGTTTATTATTTAAACCATACTTTCAGTTTCTGTTGTTAGAGGTATTTCGTGGGTGCTTTGTAAAGAACTCAAGGATGTTAACGTGTTGACCTCTTCTGTCAGGCTTATTTTGGTGGTTAGAGACTGCGTGGTGTCTTTGTTATTTTTCACATACATTCAGTTCCCATCATTGTAAGAGGTTTTTCACTGACCTTCAATGAAGAACCTGGTGATGTTAAATTTTCGACTTCTGTCAAGATTTTTTGAGTGTTTAAAGTCGGTGTGGTTTCTTAATTATTTAAACCATACTTTCAGTTACCGTTATTGTACTTGTACTAAGTAAATCAATTGATGTAGTTTCCCTTGATGTAAAATGTGAAGCGGCATCGTGAGTTTCATCATTCTTTTGTCGTAAATTGTTACACTCTTTTTGCTCTCCTACGTAATTTATGTGTTCTTGTAGGTAATAATGACTTCATTTCCACTTCTATAGATGGTGCGGTGCTTGATGTTCCTACTTCTTTTCGGTGTGTTGTTGAAATATTCTTTACTTCGGCCGTAGAAGTTTTTTCATGGTAGGCTTTGTTTGGCAAAATTGGAGCGGTGGTCTGCTTAATTAAATTCATTATTGTCTTGATATTTGATATCGCTTTGTAAAAAAAAGTAACGATTGGAAAGCTTGAGTTTATCTCTATTCTATAATTTGATACGTCTTTAATAATTGGTGTTTCAAAAAGCTTTGGAGTGATTAAAATATTTGTAACGTTTGTAAGGCAAGAATTAACAGTTTTTGTTTTTGATGTCATTGATAGATTTAATTTATGTAAAGGAGATATTTTACGGGTTTCATTTTCACTAGCTACTTTTGAAACGGTTTTTTTAATAAATCTTGGCTTAATCATCCTTTCGGTGGTAGTCTATTCATTAAAAATCAATTGATTTACCGCCATTGTGATTTCAAGTTGATTTGAACTAATTTTATCAAGAGTTTTGGGTGCTGAAAGGTTTGATGGTACCTGAGGGACAAAATATTTTTGGTGTGACTAGTTTACATACATCTACACAGATGACGTCATCGTCGAGACATGTTTGTGAACAGTTATGCGTTCAAAGTCTATTTCGGATTGCAATTTTGTATCTGGTAATCAAGTTAATCACACCATTTAATAACCATATAGTGGATTCAGCAGGATGAAAATCCTAGATGAGAATAAACAAACATGTATGTATCGGTCTTTCAAAAATTTCGGATTTATGCTTCTATCTTCAATAATATCAGGGGGTTTAATAGAAATATGCGGGGTTTGTAATATATTGATGTGTTGTTCATCATCAAAAAACTGAGTGTGACATTCTTTATCAGTTACGAAATAACCAGGATCAGAGAATATACACTTCCCTCCATCATACTAATATAAAATACGGTTGACCAAACAACAACTGTTCTCCTTGAAGGTAATAGTGACGAAACAAATGGCTATTAGTAACTCGTACGAGCCATTCTCTGTTTCCGATCGAAATTCCAGATGTTTATCAACCATAATTTTCGTTTCATTTGCGATTATGAAGCCTTGAGTTGGTAATTCAAAACTAAACGATTCTATATGATATTATTCATACTTTTTTGAGTTGAATCGAAGCTAAATTTCATATTTTCAATTCTCATACCGATATTCTTTTGATATATATAGCTAATATTTAAGTCTAAAAAGTCAATATCATCATTAATTGCGATTAATCTCACGTTTTCTGAACTTGAAACGATCATTTTAATTCCAGTCTGATCATCATTAAAATAATAATGATCTATTGTCTCATTGGTAAAAAAATAGGCATTCATTTGAATTTTAAACATAATTGAAATATAAACATCGTTTCTTTGAAGCAAAAGATTCTGATGGTCAGAAAATAATTACCGTAATCGTGATTGATCGTAAATACCATGAAAACATGAAAAAAATAATTAAAATCATTTTTGATCACCTTTTGTATAGTTTGATATCATGAAATTGCTTCTAATTAAAAATGATCACTTCACCTGCAAATTAAAAAGTGAAATCGAGGATAAAATTAAATAGACTTGATTTAAAACAGAAATTAAAAAATTTGTGAAACAAAATTATGCGGAAAAACAAATTAGAATTCAGCAAATATTCTGCGATTTATTTTAGAACACATGCTGAATTTAAAATCTAATTCTTTTATTAATAATAATTGATGCATAAGAAATAATACCATGTATTGAGAATGCGTGTTATCTTATTTAAAATACATAGAAAAACAAAAATAATTTATGAGATTTTATTCTGATGATTAAAATATTTCTGAAATTAAAGAAATCACAGGAGTATTATGGATACACAGTTTTTTGTGTTCAAATTGGTTTTTGTAAAATTCATTTTGGCGAATGAAAAATTTAATAAAAAATAAAATCCAAACATTTACAAAAACAAGAAATATGGTTTTATATTCTATTGTTTTGCTATTTATGCACCTCTTCACATAGGTTTTCATGTTTCTATAGCAGAGGCTTTCAACCTTATGCTATGAGCTACACAGAAATTCCAAGTTAGAGTGGCGGACCCTCTTGAAGCTCTTCATGGACTCCAAGTTGAAAACCTCTGGTTTATTACAGCCATCACGATCATCTCATCCTTTTAATCGCTAACCCAATATTAATGTAGTTGAATAAATATGACTCATTTTCCGCTCCACAACTCTTTATATAGCACTTCCACTTTGAATAAACCTCCTATATCGGGTTCAAGAATTGTAAATAAGGCGACAAATAGTATATTTCATCCCCCTTACCGAGAAAAATATCAAAGATTGTTTCGACCTTGTAAAATCTGACTGCCCACGATGACAAAGCACTGAATATTGGTGAGAATGCTTTGTCTGATGTGTCGATATAAATTTAAAATTTACACCAGAAAGCTTTATTTGTCCTAGGATCGGATGTAGATATATTTATGCAGTACACCCTATGTGTTCATCACACAAAGATATTTTTAGACCGGATGTTTGATACTGTAAGAACCTGCGTAGTGCTTATTGTCGATGGACCATTTTTATGATTTCATGAAATAACAACAAAACAAGATCGTGATGGTTAGTTTCATCACATTAAAACTTATTTTAGACAATCCATAAATATTGAAATAAAAGAAATTAACAATATTCCTCTGTATCTTCGATTTTGTGTTTTTCTGAAATTTTCCTCACCCAAATTAAACTTAAAATCCTGTAGTTTAAATCACATATGAAAATTTTTATCTTAATTTAGTGATCATTTTTATAAATATCCTTTAAAATCATCTGATGTAGCAATAGCGGCATTTTTACAATTCAAAAATCATCCATAAATTAAGTAATAGAAGTTAAACTGCCTCAGTAAAAATATATTTTATCTATAAAAATCCATTATGAATAAAGGATTCTCTAGAATTGAATTGACTCTATCAAAAAATTTTAATAAAAAGAGATATTTTGTTCATTCTAAATTTTGATAAGAAAAATTTGAACGATTAACAACGAATAACACACGTATAACTTTCAATTACAATAGGAAATGCTTCTAAATTTAATCTTAATGAAAATAAAGTGAATATTTTCAAATTTTATATTTTATTTTAGCTACAATACGACCTTATCAAATACATTCGAACACAATTTTAACAAATATTAAACACAAACATGTTAATACTTACAATGATCACAATTTATAAACTAAGCACATATCATGGTATCAATACTATATTCTTCATATTTTTATCGTTTTCTCAGAATGGTAACGGAGGCTGAATTCACTGATAGGCGTTCAATTAAGTTCTTAAATTAAAGCAGTTAATTCTGGTTGGTCTAGAAAAAACTATCATGAAATATTATCAAAAATCCACCCAAAAATATTTCCAAATATGCTTTAAATCGATGAACGATAAAGAACACAATATTATTATACTTTTCAAAGTCATCGATTTTTTCAAAAAACTGCGAATGACTTTGAACTTTGTTTGGAAGAAGTTCCTTAGAATAGGCTCATTTATAAATTAAAAATTCTTTTATAAATGGCGAAAAACAAATAAATGACTGAAGAATTACGAACGATTGTTACAAAAACCCCAGGTATCAACTAAAAAATAAAAACAACAATGTTTCTTCAATGTCGGTTAAACTTATCTACAAATTCAAATTGTCAGCCTTCTCAATATAATAATATACATTTATAATTCTATTTCATATCTAAAATTAATTATATTTACTTCATTTCCTAAGATATGGAACTGAGAAAGGAAAAATGTTTATCAATTCAAAACAGTAAATATAATGTCAATATTTTGTCGAATATTGGTCACCAAGAGCATTCGACAGCTCAAATATGTTAACATTTATTCGCGTTTGTCAAATATACACAGAAAAAATATAATGACAAAGATTATTAGTTTCAGTAACCCAGATTCAAAAATACGTTAATAAAAATAGGGAAAAAACAGTTCTGATCAAAACTGTGTGAGAAAAGAGCCTGAATCCATAAGTATAAAATTACCTTAATGTATGATTTGGAGATATTTAAATACAGTTGCATGTTAGGCGACTTATTTTGTTAAATAATAATACAGTAAACCCTGTCCATTTTTCAGCCAAAAACAATTTTCGTTTTATTTTGACTAGAATTAATATTTCTGAATATTTGTAATTTTCGTTTCATATTACTTGGCGCGCGCACAATAAACGATGAAATCCAAAATAAATACTGGTGCTAGCACTAATAAAAAGAAACTGTCGAGTATCTTTAATATATGGTTTCTATATATTGAAGCGAAGATTCATCGCAGATATATGAGATTTTACAAAAATTAAACAAGTTCACAGTTCATTTTAAACTCAAAGTACACACAACTGAACATATTCATTTGCAAAAGCAATATGAAGTGTTAGATACTGCTCAAATTGAAGTGAAATCTATATTTTGGTGTTATTTTGAGTAAAATTACTGGGTTTTACTGCATTTTACCATCATTTTTGAAAACACTGTCAATTTTTCCGTTTTTTTAAATCAGCTCCCGTAATAGCTAAAAATTATAAAGTGTTTACTGTATATCTTTTATAAATTATCCGTTAACATGATCAATCATCGATATGTATCGAAGTTTGAGTGTTTTTAAATATAAATGATCGAAGTGTTGTAACATAACATGAATCGCCAAATAATAAATTTACTGGACAAAGAGTTAAAAAACGGATATTTGAAAGTATTTCTCTAAAACCAACCCCTAAAAATTCAATATGTTGCATTTGGATATCAAAAAATAATTCCTAAGAATTTTCAGAATTATTATTATTCCCAATGTCAACCGAAATGCAAACTATTCTAAACATCAGTAAAACTGATATTAGGATTACAGGAAAACATCGAGCAGCTACATTAATCTATTAAGGTTAATATGTTGTGTTTAAATCCGAATTATTAGAGTATATTCTAAAATCTAAATTTTTCAATTGGTTGAGAAATCACTTTACATTTAGATATTTGTCTAATTATTAAAAATCATATTCAACATTTAGAAATTATCGCAAAGAAATAAGTTTTTATAATTCATTTCATAAACGGGGTTTGTCCACGATTTTTTATGATGTTTACGAATGGGATGTAGTGATTATCAGTCAATTAAAAGAACACTCTGTTTTAGAATCATCAACTTTTAAACTCTGTTCTTATAAGGTTAAAAACATTGTACATTTAATGTGTTTGTTCAGGAAAACCTTGTTTATTGCATTATTCTAGATTATTTTGTGTGCATAACCTTTTTATTGTTAAAGCCTCGTATAACCGGATTTTTATTCTAAAATGTACATGAGAAAATTATATAAAATAATATTTGCTGTCTTTTCTAAATAAACCTCGCAGGCCATTATCCTGTTTAGTATAATTTGAATAAAAATCTTGAATCAGATCGTATCATAAGAAATTCTTGAAATCATGTATACAATTAATACTGAGCTTGAACAGGTGACACTGAGTGAATACATCGACTACTTCCATCGAACGAAGGTGTATATTCATCAATTCCTCAACAATCTGGTAGTGCCTGGTTAAATTTATTCACACTTTATAAATAAAGATTTCTAAGGCACGATTTTCATCTTCGAGGATTTCATAACAGCTCTTTTTGTTGTGTGAATTTATTTTTGAGTGAATATGCCAAAGGAGTAGGGGCAGATGTTTAGGGGGGACTAACTTTAACGATTACGCTACTGTATTAAATTCGCAAAGTAACCAAACCCGGTCCCCATCACTTGGGTGGGGGAAGGTTGAGAGGAGGTACTGGAGGCAGGGTTTACGAGGCCACTTGGGCAGAATTTCGAAAGGAATCTGCACTAAGGCCAGAGTGTTCTGGTGGGACGTTGATTCATTTCAAGAAGGCAAGGACAGCAGATGGTAGGAAGTATATTATAAACACTATATTTTAAAGGTTTGCTATATTGTTCAAAATATACAAACAATTTTAGTATATTTTTCTTGCGTATTTTATTTCGTATTTTAAGTTTTATTATGTTGATTTAGCATGGAAAAATGTGTAAATCTATTAACAGTGAAAGGATTTATTTTTATATTCCTAAATCATGTTTATTTCTCATGTAAATTTGCCAATAAAAACCCTGTAATTTAACTGAAGAATTCACGAATTTCGTATGATTTGTTCTGAATCATCCTTTTTCTTCAAAGGAGGCGATAGGTAAAAAAGGAATGCATGGATAATGTGGATAAGCCTGGAAATAATATTTTGTCATTAAAAAATTATGTAAATTTCTCATTTACGGTTTAGGATCAAAACCACTAATTTCTAAAACATTAAAATATTGAATATTTTATTTTTCACAATGAATAAAATTTCGTTTGTTTATAACCATACCTTAGTTGTTTCGCATTTGAAACTTAGTGGTTTAAATTAAATTCAAAGCAGCATTAAATGAAAAGCTTTTAATAAAATCCTGACAATTATAATATGATAGGTCAGGGGTCGACAACCCGTGGCTCACGAACAACATGTGATTCTTTCCAAAATTTTAACATTTTGATGTTAATAGTAGTTGATAAAAGCGAATAGTCAAAATAAATATTTCAAGATCTTTATTTAAAGAATGTGGTACTCGACCTCTATATCATATATCACTAGGATGGACTCGAACTTAACCAAACGTTAGAAATCTAGATGGATGAAATTTTTTTTTGTTTATTCCATAAATTTATCTTACTAAATATACAAATAACGTAAAATAATAATAATTTAATATTTCATACCATTGTCATCTCGATTTAATGACGGTTTAATAATTCTTTAAATTTATTAACTACCTGATTTTGAAATTCTAATATGATTTGATGATTTATGATAAATTTTTGTAAAAATACTAAATCAAGTTTAACAATATATAATTCTTATTATCTCCTAATATCTTATCATTTTGTCATTTTTGAAACAAAAGATCTTTTCATAGTCATTTATCTCATTTCTAAATTTACTTTTTCCAAAAACTTCAACATTGTTGATATAGGGTAGTTAGTTCCCTAACATGTGCGATTTATTCTAACAGTATTTTTTTTATCGCTGAATAAGTTCTAATGCGATTGAGAAGTGGACAATATCTATGAAGCAATTTTACTTGCTATGGAATTTAGTCCTGAAAATGGCAAAAAATATGGTCAAAGTGAACTACATCCATAAAAATATATCCTTCTTTTGTAGTAATTCTCCCCAATTTTTTTAGAAATGTTCTTAAAATTTGGAATTTGAATCTTAAATTTATTCATCATCGTCACGTAATTTATTTTTACAACAGATGCACTGGGCAGCAGATGATTGATAACCGCAATCATTCCATACAGACATTATACTTCAATTAGAGTTTTAATGTGGTTTATATAATTTTCAGAATTCCTAATATATCATAATATAAGGTTAGTAATTATCTTCTAAGCTTCAAATCTAACCAATAATTTTGTCAATAATTATATTATAGCAAGTAGGATAAAATTGTCATGAAAAAACTTTAGCTCCATCCGATTAGATACGGCCTCCAAGATTAAAACAATATAAAAAAATGATAATAATGGTGAATTTAGAGTCTACTGTACTCAGACATATGGTTCTACTCAAAGCTCGAATGGCTTTAAAACATGGTTATTTGGTGATGAAAAATTGGTACATCACAAAATGTCCAAGTTTGAGAGATGTTGAAATTAAAAGTAAGTCATCAAGAAATACCCTGAGAAGATGCAACGAACAACGAAATTTAATACCATCAGAAAGCCAACTTCTGTATTCAATGAGTGGATGCAATCTTATAGAATGAGTAATTTTACTATTTGTTGTATAGTCAATAGATTTGTAATAGAAGACAAACATATGGAGGGCGAATACATAAATATTTTTTTATAAAAGCATCGGAAGAACTATATCTATTTTTCAAGAATAAAACAGCTATTCAAAATAAATTGCCATTTTCTGCAAAAACAGTAAGAGATTACAGTGAAAATGTTTGTAGATACAAACCAACCAGCAATCGAGGATCACAAATTGGTTTAAGAGCATGCAGGATGAGTAGATGAAACTTGTGAAATTAATGATGCGGCCACAATCAAGTTTTTTGTTTGATAATTTCCTCTAATAAATCAAGAAATCGGTTTATTAACGAAAAGTTGGAATCATGCCCAAATCATAAAATAGTTTCACACCAAACATTTAAATGACATACAAGGCTAATATCCAAATTAATTAATTGACAATTAATATTATAATATTATGTTATGTATTCTTTACAATTTTATTTTAATCAAAATGTTCATTGTCAAAAATATTTTGAAATAAATATCCCATCTGGCTTGTTGAAATGATGTCATACTCTATCAAAATTTTACTGTTAAATGTGGAAGAAATTGTGACCCTTTAAACTTTATGAATGGATTTTTAATCCGATGTGGCTTTTTGGTCTAAAAAGGTTACCGACCCCTGTGCTAGATGATGTAGACGTTGAAATTTAGACTAAATTCTGCATTTATTTAAAGTTACAGTAATTTGATAAGTTGATTCTTAAGCACGAAAAATCAAAAAAGTAGTGTAATTTATTTAGAATATCACATATGTTAAAATTAGCTAGGTTTTAGTGTAAATTCAACGATTTTTAAATTTAAAACTAACGGTTTCTTTCAGGTGGAAAAACAAACTTTGTCGTGTGTCAAGTTTAAAAATAACTCAAGGTGGGTCAAGTTAAACATGTATTATTCTTTACATCACAACTATTCCTGTTTTGGATTGGATCAAAATACGGATTTGAAAATATTTTCAGTTTGCTACAGAGTCCTCATTTATCAATTCCATTATCAACTCATTTTAATTTTAACCCCCTTATAACTTTTATCAATCTGTAATAGTCAGAGATACAATACTGCAGAATTTAGACTTTTGATTGCAAAGAGATTAATGATAATGGTTGATAAATAACTTTTTATATTTAAATATGCCATTTTATATATTTGAATGAATTTGTTTAATTATGATAAATATTTACTTGATAGATTTAATACGATTAAATCAAAACTAAGACTCAAATGTCAGCTATAAAAAAACAAAATAATAAACATTTGTGTCAAGTAAAACATCACATAATTATTTGTTTTTAAATGTGAAATCATGTTAATGATTCTGTATTAGGACACCAGAAGTCGTTTCTATAACACAAGAACAGATTAAAACATTTTAAATAGCCAATCATTCCACAATCATGCAAAAAAAAGAATGAATCACCGGCGTTATATTAGCCTGGTTCTTCAATCATAGATTTTTTGGTGCAAAATCATGATACATATTTAAATACAAACACTTAATCAATATAAGGCTATTGTTCTTGTAAAATATATGTTACAATGTGGTTGGATCATAAATATTAATAATATTGAAAGTATTTATCAAAAATTGTTTACATTAAGAATATTTTGATCATTCAAACATAGAAATATCACAGAATAATACAGGATGATCTATAAACGGTAGGACCCTTTTAAATCTGTTCAAATTTTTGAAAACATTGATTGAAACGCGATGATTTTTCATACCATATTTCTAATCATATTAGAACAGTTAAATCAATTGATTAATCTAAAAAATGTCAGGTCATGACTGTTCGAAGTTCTATTTATAATTCAGTCATTAAAAATATTAAACATTGATGGATTTATACACATGTAAACATAATTTTCCGTATTTCAACACAGATAATATGTGACAAATATTTTTAATTTAGTGTATTGAGTAGCCTTAAAATGTTCAAAGCGTAAAAATTTGCGATTTTATTTTATAGATTTTTTTTTTGACTCTGCAAAATTTACATAATTTTCTTGACGGAAAAATGGCTGAAAATAAACGAAACTCTATTGTGTAGATTTATACTCACTTAATCACTAAAATTCCCAGAATATCAAATAATGGGTCTGATTTTCAACATGACAGAGATCCTTTATACGCTTCCTAAAGAAACTATAACGATGTTGTCAAAAGAAACTATAGATTTTACCCAACCAAAATAATGACTGCAAAATAGTCGTTCGAAACTCTGTTCTATAATTTCATTACGAGTGTTGTAAAAAAGACGATTTACACCATTTTCCGTTAAAAATGGCCGAATTTCCGATGGAAACATTCAAAGATTCCGATTTAATTTATTATAACGAGTAAATTCTAGGAAGATTCTTTTCAGTTAGGCAAAATCAAATCTCAGTAAACGACAGAACATATTCC
>JWZT01003372.1:178673-194567 GCA_000827895.1 Thelohanellus kitauei | reverse complement strand
TCTTGTGATATTTCAGTGAATACGATATGTACATTGTTGTCCAAACATTTTTACACAGTGTGATTATCAATTTTCCACTTTTATAATTTACATTGAAAATGAGACCGAAACATTCAACATCCTCATCGCAGAGTCAAAATTGATTTAAAATTTGGAAAAAGGTTGAATATCAATAAATAATTTATCACCGAATTATTTCCACCCAATTATCAATTTTGTTAAAAATTAAATTATTTATCTTTATTACTATTTATTATGATCATCAAAATTTTTACCATTATCCTCACTTCAATTGGATTCTATTTAGGAGGGATTTTTCAGTGATGAGATTCAGCTACAGCACTCTTCGTTCATTAGAACAGGATTCTGAGACACTAAAATTATATGGTTTGTAAGAAATATTTGTTCTCAATAGACAAATATATCAACATTGAACATTTTAACTTTATAGTCAGAGATTTCCAATTGGACATTAATTGCATAGCAATTTTAAGCACATACAATATTACTTTTTTAAATTTCTACACATGCTCATAACAATTTTAAGAATATATTTTAAAAAATTTAAACAAAAAATGTAGATTTAGAGAATCAACTTAATTGGGCAAAATTTATGAATTGTTTGCATCACACAATCATGTTTAAATTATAATCTCAATTAAAGCTTTAACAGGTTAATCAACAGAAAATTGATCCAATATAAAAAGAGGGGATATTCTAAAGGGTTTCCGTATATGGGAGTAATCGAAATTGAATATACCATTAATGTGGAAAATCGACAGATTGGCTTCATTTTAACCGAAAAGCCTTAATCACAATAAATAAAGATTCCAATTTTACTTCAACTTAAATTTCATTTACAAAAAGATAAAAGTATCAGATAAATAACTGCATTTATCGAATATATATGAATGAAGTACCTGAAGGAAAATTTAGATCTCATGACATACATATCATGAATTCTAAATACTCTAAAATATAACAGCTATTTTATTGTCTCCATGGGTAAAAATTGAGACTTAAGTGTTTTTCATTCATATAAATATCAACTATTATTATGAATGTTAAATTTTTTGAAACATTGAATCCAGGAAACAATTTAGGAGTTAAGATTGAATTGAGTGCAAAAAATGTATGAGTTAATGTTACTATAATACTTAAAAATACATCTATTTTTTGTTTACATTCCCACATGGCATATTTTAATTATCATTTAATGCCGGCAACAATTTGAGATAATAAATTTTGTCTTTGTCGAGATAATTTTTTAATGTGTCGTCGGTAACGATTAATGCGTTCTCTATCCTCGGAAATGTAACGATGATATCTCTGAACATCGGAGATATATAAGCTCATTAACTCTTCGTCATGCTGCATTTTATCCTTAAAATGGTGGATATTATGTGCTCTGCCTTCACTCATTGCTTTCAAAATTTTTTTAGAATTTTTATGAATATTAGCCCCTAAGTCTTTTATCAATGCATATGTGTGATTTAGCCAGAGCGTGGTCTCCTTTAATCTCCTTCGCATAAAATGTATATCTTCAGTATATCTTTTTATTTTTCGTCTTAAATTTCTGAGTACTTCCATCCAGTATTTTTCCGTGGTATAACTCGGTTTAGCTTATGTATTGTTATTCACGTACTTTCCACTTCAGTTATTGTAAGAGGTATTCCACTTGTACTCAGTAACGAAGTTGAGGATATTAACGTATTGGCCTCTTCTGTCGAGTTTATTGGCGTGACTAGAGACAGCGTGGTTTCTTTATTATTTAAACCTTACTGTCAGTTTCTGTTGTTGTTAGAAGTATTTCGTTGGTGCTTTGTAAAGAACTCGAGGATGTTAACGTTTTGACCTCTTCTGTCAGGCTTATTTTGGTGGTTAGAGACTGCGTGGTGTCTTTGTTATTTTTCACATACTTTCAGTTAGCGTTATCGTAAGAGGTTTTGCACTTACATGTAGTGAAGAAACTGAAGATGTTAAATTTGCGACATTATCAAAGCTTTCTCGAGTGGTTAAAGTCGGGTTGGCTTTTGTATTTATATGCATAATTTCAGTTTCCATTGTTGTAAAAGGTGTTACACCTTTGTTAACTATCGATATTGAACTAATATTCTTGAAAGCACAATTTGATCCATTCTTGTTATTTTGAGCGTTCTTGATTCATACATTGTTGTACTCTTTTTGCTCTCCTGATTAAACCATTTGTCCTTTTATGTAATATTGATATCATTTCAGCTTCTATATTAGATGTTGTTTTTGAAATTCCTAATTCTGTATGACTGTTGGTTAACATAATCTGCTTGTAAGAGAATAAATACTTCATATGTTAAATTCTTTTGAAAATATGTTTTGGTATGTAAAATCGAAACCATAGCCTGTTTTATTAATAAACCACCTTCATTATTTTTGATATCGCTTTAAAAATTAATTTGTTTATTGTAAAAGCTGAGTTTATCTCTAATATATAATGTTGTACCTCTTTGTTAGTTGATGCTTCAACAGGCCTTGGAGTGGTCAAAAGACTTGCAACCTTTGTAGTGCAAAAATGTACATTTGTTGTTTTGGATGTCATTGATAGATTTAATTTATACAAATCAGGTATTTTGTGGGTTTGATTTCCATTAAATAGATTCGAGGAAGTTTTGTGAATCAATTCTGGCTTATTCATACTTGCATTGGAACTCTATTCAATAAAAATCAATCGTTTTACCATTATTGTTTCAATTTTATTTAGACTAACTTGATTAAGAGTTTTGACTGCGGGAAGTGTCATTGGTACCCATGTTCCAGAAAATATATCATTTGACTATTTTTAAATAAATATTCACTGATGATGTCATCATCAACACATGTTTGTTGATAGTTTTTTGTTTGACGTTCGTTTCGGATGCCAATTTTGTATCTTGTAATTATGTTAATCACACCATTTGATAAAAATAGAGCCGATTCCTCAGGATTCAAATCCTAGATGAAAATTCACAAACATATATATGGGAGCCTCTGAAAAATTCTGGTTTGCTACTTTTATCTTCGATGATATCAGGGCCAATATAAGAAGTTTCTTTTTTATGTGATATATCGATGAGTTTTTCATCTTCAAAATAATGGGTCTTACATTCTTTATTAAGGAATATACAACCAGGTCCATATTGTACACATCTCCCCTCATCATACTTAAAATTAAAATATGATCTACCAAACAACAGTTATTTTGCATGAAAGTAATATTGAAGAAATGAATATCTATTTGTAACTCATATGAGCCATTTTCCATTTCCGATCGAAATTCCAGATGTTTACTTCCAACCATTTTCGTTTCATTCGCTATAATGCAACCATTTGTTAGTAATTCAAAATTATACGATTCTCTGTGATATTATTCTTACTCTTTTCGGTTGAATATAGGCCAAATTTCATTTTATTAACAACTAGACCAGTATTTTGTTGATAACTAAAACTGATATTTAAGTCTAAAAAATCAGAATTATGATTTGCGAATAATTCCACGTTGTCTGTGCTTAAAATCATCATTTTAATTCCAGTCTCGTTATCACTAAAATAATAATGATCAATTTTATCGCTATTATTTGATCGAAAATATGCGTTCATTTGAATATTGAGTATAATTGAAATATTAATATCTCTTCGTTGAAGCAAGAGATTCTAATTATCGAAAAATGATTACCGTCATGGATATTGGTTGTAAATACCAGGAAAACAAGAAGATAATTAAGATTATCATTCTATTCCTCTTTGCTGAATTTTGTTGTAATTTCTTCAAAGTATAAAAACTGTCATTTCACCTGTAGCGTGAGAATTTGAGTTAAGATTAAAATATTTGTCGATATTTAAATAGAATTTCAAATGTTTGTGAAACAAAGTGACGTAGAATGATAATTCCATTAACATTTAAAAAATATTTGATGATTGTTTTTGAATACATGATGAATTTCACATTTAAATGTTTAATTAATTATAATCGATGAATAAGAAATAACAACATGCATTGATAAAGCGTATAATCATATAGGGTTTCCCGATTAAGCCCGTCACTTTTAAAAATGTTCTCCGGAGTGTATCAGTATGGTTTCCTGCATTGACATACTTAAAATAAATGCTAGCGATCTGTTTCACTCCTCGCCATTTTAGCCACCTACGTTCGTATTTGGGTCCTGTTAATGTATTTAAACTGTCTTAAATTGTTAAAATATCAGTTGTGTGGTAGCAGTATGGGCAAAAACACATCAGAAGAAACTAGGAAAACGAGTATTGATAATTGTCTTGTTGGAACCAGCAAATGCGACATGCAACCGATTCTAGGGATGTCAATCACAACAATTGATGGCATCATAAACACGTATACATAAAGTATACAGACTGCTCAAACACAACATGGGGAAGATAGGAGATCGAGTGTATCTGAGGAACAAAAAGCGATCGTATGCTCATAGGTGGACGAAAATCCCGTAATAACTTTGAAATATATTTCATAAAAGGAGAGGAAACGTGGAGATTGTCGCTAGGGAAAAGTATCGTGTAAGGTGCGAATGAATTCCACTATTCTATCAAAAATATTTGGCTCATTCAAATCCGTAGGAATATCGAGGACGTCTTATACATAGGCCAGCATATCTATAGTGCATTTATGAATTAATTGAAGAAGTTGATCAGGAAACGATCTATTTTCTTGATGAAATGGGCTTTGATGTCTCAATGACACACAAAAGATGTAGATCAAAGAAGGGTGATGTGCCTTTATCGACTCTACTACATCAGGTCAAGGAACAGTTCCATGTGGGCAATAACGAACAAAAGGTATTTGACATTCTTCAAGGCAAGGATCCTCCATTCAATGAAGTACATGTTTGTGGATACCTTAAGTCGACCTTTTGAGCAGTTTTTGTCTCATGGAAAACACGAATGTATTTTCATAATGGACGACGGGAGCTTCCACAAAACTAATAGTGTTCAGACCATGCTACAAGAGAATGGCCCCATGGTAATATACCTTCCACTCTACTCGCTTTTTCTCAGCCTAATTGAAAATTTGTTATTAAAATGTAACAGGATTTAAAAACAGCGTCCCCGAGATCAGGACGGGAGCTTCCACAAAACTAATAGTGTTCAGACCATGCTACAAGAGAATGGCCCCATGGCTTTAATCGAAAGTGGTTAAACAGAAAAACACCTTCTGATTGTGATTGCTACTACCGAAATACACTAAAATATAACAGATCTTACTTAGGGGACGAAATTAACCAATAGATGTAGAATCTATTTTTTTAAATGCTAAATATTGACGAAATTAGAGCAAAAAAAATGTGACGGACTTGAACAGGACACCCGATATTAAAAATAAGTCACAAAACAAATACTTTTCGAGATTTTATTCTCATAAGATTGGATTAATTCCTAAATGAGTGAAATCACAGGAGTATTCTGGATAAGTTAAATATAATTTTCAGATATTTATTGTGATTTTGTGACCATTTTTGGAAATATTATCATTAACATCATTTGATTTAACAGTGGAGACATTGTGCAATTTAAAATATCATCCATACACTAAATAGTAAGTGTTAATCTGCCTCCGTACAAATATGATTGATGAGTAAAAAAATATTCATTATATTTTTCAAAATTCATCATCGAGAACTGATTCTAATTGACAACATCAGTTCGTTTTAACAAAAAGGAACAACGTGTTTGCTTAAAAATTTTGATGCTAAGAAAATGTTAAACTATAAACATAATATATAACACCCGGTTTACCCTCAATTATTACAGGAAATGGTTTTTGAATTTAGTCATGATGTATATATAGTGAATGATTTCAAATTTATTTTATTCTTACCTTGAAACGACTGAATAATAATCACTAAAGAACCGTTTTAACAATTTTTCAGCCTATTAACACGTTGGTATTTACGGCGATAACAATTTATAAGAAAATTATAAATCATGATATCAATAATAAGTTATCGCTCTTTTTAACGTTTTCTCATAATCGCAAGGGCTAATGAATCACTGAAAAGCGTTCAATTAGATTCTTATATGATGGCAGTTAATTCTGATGGGTCTCTCAAAGCCATCAAAACATACTATCAAAACATCAACATTAATATTTCCAAAGATGCTCCTAAATTGTTGTAGGTTAAAGAAAACCAGAATATTGATATTCTCCGAAATCATTAATTTCTTCAAACAACGGTATTTAACTTTCAATAATGCTTGAGAGACGTTCCTTATAATCGGTATAATTCTCAATAAAATCTTTATCAATAAACAAACAAAGGACAATTAAAAATTCAGAACGAGTGATGCTAAAATCCTAAGATATCTACACCAGACAAAACATATTTTTTTGTACTATTGGTTAAATTTATCCACAAATTCAAATTATCAGCCTAATAAATATGATACAGGAGTTTAAGTTGAATTTAGAATTTTCGCAATTCAATTTGTTGGACCAAAAATTTAAGAAAAAAATAAAATAGAAAAAACTAAGGAACACTGTCAATTTTTATTTATAATTTCGTTGTTTAATGAACTTCTAAAGTCCATCGTTATTAGTTCAAATTTGTGGATGTGCAATTCGATTTGGTGAAAGATAAATTTATGAAAAACTCAGGAGAATTGTTTTTTTATATAAATCATTATTTAAGAACCTTCTCCCATAGGTTTTGACGTGTCTGTAGTAGCCGTCATAATCTTCTCATTTTTGGTAGCTAGCCCTTCTTTCATGAAGTCGAAAAATTCTGACTAATTTTCGTGTCTACGACGACTTACATACCACTGTCACATTGAAAACGCCTTTTCTATATGGTTTAAGGCGTGTGATTAATGTAATAAATAGTAAATCGCCTGATCCTTTCTTGTAAAACAGTCCAAGATGTTTAGACCTTATCGAATCTAACTTTATCCATAATAACAACGAACCGGGTATTCAAGGGACCGTTTTTATGTGGATATGTTGAAATAAGTTTTTGATATATCCAACAAAACTTTCGCTGTAATAAGATCAGCTGTTTATCTATTTGCATACAACACCCTATCTTTTTATCACGCAGAAAAATATATTTTCTTAGCGTATTTTGGTACTCTAAGAACCGGTTTATTACCGAATGGTGACTGAACCTTTTTTAAGGGCATGGAAACATTGTAGCCCACTTCGTCCACCGAATATATATTTCACCCTGGGTATTTTTCTTCCAATCGTTTAAACGTTTGTGAAAAAACCCCGAACCTGGATCACACTAAATTTCGAATTAGCAGCGCCTGAATGTTTTTCAACATGTAGTGCATCTTCCCAAGAGGGTTGTTTATTTTGGAATCAGATAATTTAATATTGAAACATGAAAGGACGTTCTATGATTTTTCATTAAGGTTTAATCCACAATTTTCGACAACCTTCTCTCTTATGAATTATGGGGTTTCCTTGGTGATCTTGACAGGAGTTCATCCACATAGTTTGTCTTTATTAACTCGTCCTGTCTCCAAATATTTTTTGATAATATTCTGAACGGTCGACATTAGCAGGGTTTTACATTCTGCAACGGCTTTCAGTGAAGATCCACTTTGAACAACAGGAAGCCTATGTTCATATCTTATATTTAAACTAAGCAGACCTTTCGTCTATTATCATCTTATTTATTTCATTTTGAAACGGTTATTCATTATGATCTACGTTTAATGTCAAAATTCTTCTCACAATCATCAATAAAATAAAAGAAATTAAATATATACCAATTTGACTTAAAAAAACGTATCAAAAAACAAACCGCCCTAAAATGGATTACAAAAACACCAAATTGAACTAAAACCGGTAACATCAAATCCTAATTTTAATTCTGACCGGAAATTATATACTTCATATCCTAAGATATGGAATGGCAAAAGAGAAATGTTTAATTTTCAACTAAATATTTGTAAATTATTCAATATTTTGTAGAATATTGGTCAACAAGGGCATTCGACAGCTCGTCTATGCTATAAAGACTTCACGCCTGTAAAATATACATCTAAAAATATTTTATTGTTATCAAAAAAGCTAAATTATTTGTTACCCTCACTAAGACTTTAAATACTGTGAAAAAATTGGAGATATCCAATTTTGATCAAAATTATCGAAACTAACTCATCATCCGTGAATATAACACAAAATTATTTAAAAATATTTTCTTTTTAGATATTTAAACTCGCTGTCTTTATAGGTGTCTAATTTTGTCCATTAAAATATATCATTGATAACATTTTCGTAAATACTGAGATATTACAGAAATATATCCAAGTTTGAGTGTTTCAAAAAATATTAAATGATCGAAGTCTTCTGATATTACATTTATTTTTTAAATTAAAAATTTACTGAACCACAAATTAAATGAAATTTAATAGTATCGACCAAAAAAGACTGGAAATTGGAATATGTTGTATTTGTATATCAAAAAATAATTCATTAGCGGTTCCAGAATTACTAATCTGCGAGATGTCAATCAAAATGATGAATAATATACGCTAATAAGCACAAATTATTTTATGAATATTAGAAATCCCTTAATGACCATATGAATACATTTAGCTTAATATTTTGTGTTTTTGAATCCGAATGATCAGAGTATATCCTATAACCTAAAAGTTATAATTTTTTGAAAAACTCATTTTAAATTTAGATGTTTATCTAATTATAAAAAAATACATTTTATAAATTTAGAAATAATTGAAAATAGTTTTTTATCATTCATTTAATAAATGAGATTAGCGCATGATTTTTCTTGATGACTATGAACAGAATAGAGTCATTATCTGTAAATTAAAAGAATAATTTTAATATAACCATCAAATTATAATATTAGCTTTCTGAAGGTTTAAAACATACTTTAAACGTTCTGTTAAGAATAACCTTGTTTACATGGTTATTAAAGTTATTTTGCACATGTTTTTCATCGTTAAAACCCTCACATTATGTCCAGACGATTAGAATATTGAATCTTATTTTTCTACAAACAACAAAATTTAGGTTTTAAATAAACATATTGTACTAAACATACTAGATATTGGTTCAAATTCAAAAAGTATTTAAAGTAAAAGTATGAAAAATACGATTGTTTAATTTGAATATAATAGATGATATAGAGGTTGAAATTTAAATAAATTCCTGTATTTATATATTCAGTAAGAACATCTAAATATTCCTGATAAAACATTGTTTTTTAGTATTTAATTTATTAAACTTAAAGTACGATTATTTATAATTTTGAAAAATGTATAATAAATATGAAACGGAATTAAAATATTACCTCTATTTACTTAGAATATCACATCTTTTAGGAATGAAACAGGTTTGAGTATAAAATCTACAACTTTAATATCAAAATGTATGAAAGATTCTTTCGGTTTTCAAAAGACATTTTAATGTTAGGCCAACGAAATAGAACTTGATCAACTTTAACATTTATTTTTGTGTACATCACAACTATTAATTTAGTTTGGATTTGATTAACATAAGGACTTGAGACAATTTCATATTCTGCAGCGATTCGCCATCAATAAATTCAGTTTATTAAATCATTTCAATTTTAACCCTAATAGATTTTGTCAATCTGTAAAAGTGACAAAGATGTAACAATGGAGAGCTAAAACTTTTGATAATACTTAATAAAATGATTTTGTCAATTTAAATGTCATTTAATATATTGGAATGAATGAATTTATTTGATTATGATAAAAATGTACACTGCCGATTTAACAAATTTAAACCCAACAAAAGAATAAAATGTGTTTAATCAGAAAAAAAAAAGGAAATAAATGTAGAACATAATTTAATGTTTTTAAATGTGAAATCATGTTAACGATTCTGTATTAGGACACCAGAAATCGTTATTATAATGTAGGAACAGATTAAAACGTTTGACCCAGAAATTAATTCCACAATCATGCAAACAAGTACATAAAACCACAAGTGTTAAATTAGTAAATTCTTAAATCATATTTAGTTTTTTTGGTGAAATATTTCAATAAATATTAAAAAATTCAAAAACTTAAAACAATCAATTAAGGTCTGTTTTCTTGTAATATCTATGCTACAATATGGTTCGATAATACAAATAAATAATATTGAATGTATTGATCAAATATTAGTTACTTTAAGAATATCTTGATCATTCAAACATTGGAATGTCATAGAATACTAGAGGATGTCCCAAAAATAGGCCCTTCCTATTTAGAGAAGTTCTATACCTTGATATAGGGGATCGAAAGTGATGATTTTTTTGGTATATTTCTAATAATTTTAAGGATTTTAATATATAGTTTAATTTCAAAAATAGAGGAAATAACATCATTATTCGAAGATCTATCAATAATTTGGAGATCAAAAATATTCATCCTGAAGATTTATACATTGATAGAGATATTTTACACTGTATTTAAACATAACAAATGTTTAAAATCTTTTTTTTTGTATTCAACCGCTTTTTGAGATGAAAGCATAAAAAAGTGATATTTTTTACAGATATGTGTATTTTTGAACGTGCGAAAACTCCATCATCATTTTCTGTCAAATATTTTGTTTTATTGAACTAAGGGAGAATATAAATGAAACAATAGATAGACACTATTTCGTCCATTCGTACTACCTGAAAATTTCAAAATATCAAATAATGAGCATGTTATTAAACGGATTGAAGTCATTCACACTCAAATAAATAATCAGACTGATCTAGAAGGGAACTTCCTATTTTAGGGGTCCAAACGAATGCTCGAAAAATACCTCAGATTACAACCCAGTCGGTTATTGCATTTGTGGCCTTCTACAGCAGACAGGTTTGGATAAAATATTCAAGATTTATTAAAATTACAACAGCAGAATTCTAAATGAAGGGCTAAATCAATCTTACAGTAGCGGTCAAGGCTCAAATACTTCAGAGCTATTAGAGGAGAGCACTTAGAGCATAAAATGCTATTTTAAATTAATTTTATTGATAATCTGTAGAATTTAACTAAGAACGTAAATTTACCAATTTTATGTTTAGCAGCGAAAGGTTGCTAAATAGACAAAATTAATATTATTGGTACCATTTTCCTTGTGTTCAAAATATTATATTAATATCTCTCTAGATATATCGATCCAGCAACGATGAATATTTCAGATTACTGAATCATAATAATAACTCTATAGAATCATGCATTAACCTCTCTTTTGGAGATATATAGAAAGCTTTTACTGAATCAAAATTATTAGAAATGTCATTTCTAAAAAATTATCGCGATCTGATAGTTCTATTCAAAGTTTGAACTAATTTATGAGTCCTATTTCTGAGACAGCCGATATTGTACAGTTAAAAATGTGTTTAAGCAAAATATAAATAATCAAGATTAGTTTATTAATTAAAAAAAATCATATCAATAAAAGCAAAAAAGAATCATGATAATCTTCAAAATTTGCTTTTAAAAATTGATTGAAAAATAATGTTCTTCATTAAAAAAATCCCATTGAAATAATTCAAAATACATTTATTATTTTACGATATAAAACTTGTTAAATTCAGAATTTTCATACAATTTTGTTTCAAAAACATAAAATTAATTATAATCAATAATGAAGACAATTTTTTTAATCGTTTGAATATTTAAAGGATTTTCATAAAATACAATTAATCATCACTTGAAATTTCATTGAGTCATAAAGAGACAGAAAGAAGATTTGACTCATTTTTTTCACAAATACATCAACTTAGATATATTTGAATGCCAAAATTACTCACATTTAAGCTTTTCATCAACATAAAGGTAGGAATCATATTGGTAACTGGACTTCTAAAATATACATTGACATATTATGGGCAGAAAAGAGATAATAAAGCTTTGTAAAAACATAAAATGACTTATAAATAGCCTATAATAAAGTTAATTAATGTTTAAGGACTTTCCAGCTGAGTGAATTGACAAAAAAATATACCTGTAAAATAGAGAGTATTATTTTGAAATGTTTATTATTAAAAAATTAAAAACATAATTTTAACAAATAATATAGTTTTGAAAATAAGATTCAATGGAGGATGAAATAACAAGAATTTACTGAAGATTTAAATAATAGGGAAATTAATTAAATGTTTTGTTTGTATTTAAAACAGGATACATTTTCATTTATTTCTAGCAAAACATTGTTGAAATTTTTGTTGACTTGATAAAAATATGTCAAAATTTGTTTTCTATGATTTTATATTTTGTTTAGATCCTGCCGAATGTATTCTCAGGCTTTTTCACATTATCAAAATAAAAACCCACTGTTTTTAATAAATGATTAATTGTTTCTTCTAAATCATCGGTATGTTTTTTCTTGTTTCGACGTTTTGTTATTCTAAATATTTCTTACTTAAAAAGACTTTTTCTCCATATTTAGATTTCCAGAGTAATGCCTAATTTAACAACCTCCATTTTTGACTCATTCGATGGTTCGTTTATGTTTTCTTTTAATTATTTAATACCATACAATTTCTTACAGTATTCAGCTATCCATTTTATTTGAGTTGTTATTATCGGCATGGCGTCTTCATAATGTTACAAATAATTTCAGTTTCAGTTGTTGAATGTGAGGTTGCACTTATGCTATATAAAACAACCGAATTATTCTCCTCTGTTTAGAAATTGTTAAATGATAAGACGCTTTGTACTTTCCTACTAAATTTTTTATCCTTTAAGATGATATTGAGTTTATTTCAGATTGTAAATGGGTATTGTTTTTGAAGTTCCTTAATTATAATTGGTTTGTGGTTTAAATAATCTTATAAGAAATTATATACTTCGGCTGTTGATGTCTTTTCTTTGTAGGCTTTAGCATGCAAAATTGGTGTGGTGGTCTATTGTATAAACATATCAGCCTAATCAATTTTGAGATCACTCTGTGAACAATGGTTGTTTCGCAAAGAAGTGATATTTTGGACGTTGTAGAATTTTTTACTTGTTTTTTAGTTGATTTTTAAATTGTCATAGGGATGGTTAAAATTCTAATTATTACCTTGATAAATAAATAGAGAACATTTTTTATTTTTGATGGCTGTGATATGTTTGATTCAGATAAAATTGCTGTTTTGATGGATTCATAGGGTACTCCTGTAGATGTTATTTCAACAATCTTTGGCATATATATCATCACAGGTAAGTCTTTTCAATAAAAACAAATTAGCTTACCTCCAGTAATGGCTCTCTTTGAGTTCAAATATTTTGATTGAGTTTTGATATTTGAAAGTTTCATTGGTTCTAAGGTTACAGAGAATATTTTGTCGTACTAATTTCTATTAATATTAACAAATGATGTCACCATCGATATATGTTTATTTACAGTGATCTCTTTGACAGCACTTTCAAATGCGAATTTCTTACCTGGTAATTAAATTGATTACTCCATTTAATAGAAATATAATCGATTCACAATGGTGGAAAATCCTGAATGACAGTTAACTATCATATATGTATGAGTATTTTAAACATTCTAGATTTGCGTTTCTTTCCTCTACGATTTCAGGATGTTTATATATCCATGATTCATACATAATATATTCTACGTGTTTTTTATATTCAGATTAAATTTGTTGACATTTTTTATTCTAAAGAAATACCATATTTTCCGGTGTAAGGAGCTCACCCTTTATAGGCCGCAGGTTACAAATTTTCTCGAAATTGGAGAAAAAGCTCTCGGATTGTACACCGGAAAATATGGTAATCAGAACCATAATCTACACATCTCGCCCCATCCTTCTTCAAATAATAATAGAATATACAAAATAACATATATGCTCTATTATGAGAATACTGAAGAAACAATCGGCTATTAGTAACTCGTATGAGTTATTTTCAGCTTCAGATAAAAATACCATATGTTTATACATAAATATTTTTGTTTCATTTATAATTCTGAAACCGATGGTAGTTAAACTAAAATTAAAAGATTCTGTGTGATATTAGCAATATATTTTGGTTTGAATTTAATATATTTAAAAATTAGAGCACTATTTATTCGAAAAGTATTATTAACTTTAAAGTCTAAAAAATAAATATTGTAAAAATTTGCGATTAAAGCCACATTTTCTGAGATTAATATTATCGTTTTAATTCCATTTTGATCATAAATAAAATAAAAATGATCTATTTTCTCGTTATTGGTGGACATTAAATATTATGCGTTCATCTGAATATTGAGTAACATATAGATATAAGTATATTCTCGTTTAAAGCAAGAGATTCTGTACGTGGTAAATCGAATACTGTGATAGGGATGGCAAGTAAATACATGGAATATAACAAACCAATAAGCATAGTCATTCGTTATCACTTTTTTATAATTTTGATATATGTAATTTCTGCTTATGATAAAAGCATAGTCATTTTACCTGTAGATTTAGAATTGAAGTCAAGGATCAAATCAAATTTTTGACCGCATTTACAAAATAAAATTGTGCAATACAATGAAGTGGAATAATAATAAATCAACCGATATTCAGCTAATATTTTGTAATCTTTTTAGACAAAATAGGGAATTTAACATCTTAATGTTATTAAAAATAATTTACTCACCGAAATACTACTTAGGATTGAGAAAGAATATAATCTCCTTTAAAACAAATAGAAAACAAAGATAATCCAGGCGAATGTATTCGGATGCCAATTAATGATTTCCAAAAATAATAAAAATAACATGAGTTTTATGCTCAATTAAATCGTATTCGAAAATTTTTGACATGATACTATGATAATTTTTTTAAATATTACCGTTTGAATCATATGTTAGGGCAGCGACATCGTTTCAATTAAAATATCATCCATATATTAAATAATAAATATTTAACCGCCTCGTCACAAATACAATTGATGGAGAATAAAAATGTTTTATCAATCAAAATGTTTGGTGGTAGCCGCGCCCAGACAGTTCCATACAAGCAGCACAGCGCCGCCGAATTTAGCCGCCATCGAATTTTTTCAAACAATGTTCTGAGCGTTTTTATGAAACTCATTGTTCGTTTTTTACTTCTATCGTATTTTAAGATATTTTTATTGAATGGAAAATATTTTGTTATATTTACATATTTCAAGAATATTCATTTTCAAAGTGAAAAAAATTTCGTTTCTTCGTTCAACTACCTTAAACTTAGTCAATGAAAAATTTGATTTATGAAAATAAGTGATGATTGAGAATTGATTGTGAATAATATTGTAAAATGTTTTCGTATTACATTCGTTGATTTTCGGGAGAAATATCGAGTGAATAGTCTTTTTAAATTATTAATTTTAGGATATTAACAAAATTTGATGTTCACAATTGTTGTGAATATTATACTGATGGATATCAAGATGAATTTTACTGGACAAAACACGATATTTTCTTTTTATCATATGAATATTTGAAGAACCACAGATCACATATTTTTCCATTTATATTACGCTCATCCCTAAATGAGTTAAGATTTATGTTAAAATGATAATTCTTTTGGTTTGAAAATATCTATTAGAGAATGTTATCAGAAAAAATCGAAATTTCATACATAGTTATCTACTTTTGAGGCTCGTACAGATGTATCTAGCCTGTCATTTGGAGTTCCAAACGAAAAATATTACTTTTAACTTTTCTCAAAATGAATTGCAATCAAATTTGAATTTGCAAATGAATATTATACACCAAATTTTGAAAAATTCCATATAATTGTTCAAAATAGATATTAGATTAAATGTTGCGTTCAAAATCAACCATAATAATACAAGAACATCAAAGAACACATCAAGTATCATTTAGAAGTTTTATAAAATCTCTAAGAATAACCAAGAATTGGGAGGTGCGCAATAAATATCGTCATAGATGTTGATTTATAATGCACACGGGATAATAATGTGAAAAATTCC
>JWZT01003372.1:158412-172127 GCA_000827895.1 Thelohanellus kitauei | reverse complement strand
AATGCCGTCATACGAATACTCAATTCATTAGCCACCAGTAAGTCCGAACGAATGACTGAGTGCTCTTAAGCGCATTACGCATTAATCGCGGGTGTATTAAGCTGATATCATTTTTCTATCTTTTGGCTATGCAAAAAATGTAACTGAAACTTTTCGTGGAGTAAAGCAGATTGTCCGCATAATAGAATTTGAATGTAGATTTTTGTTAAATACTTAAAAAAGTTAATTTATTCATTTCGCTTTTTGAGAAGTATAGCTAAGTAAAAACGAAATGTAGTATCTTTTCATGTCAGAAGATGCTACTTATTTTAATCACTTTGAATTAATAAATAAGTAATTATAAATTCTGATAAAAAAGATAATGCATATCCATGACTAAATTGAATAGAATGATTTTTAATACATTTTATATAATATGTGTTCAGATTGAAAACATTTTTCAGAGAGAAATCATAATTTATGAAGATTAATATATAAAAACTTTACTATCAAAATATACTCTACCAGTTTTCTGTTTTTAAAAATGTTTCAATATGTGAAATTTACAGAAAATCTATATTTTATATTTATAAATATGAGGCTGTGACTTTTCGATTTCTCCAACTCGTTTTTAATAACTTTTTATCAAATAACCTAGAGAAGAGAATATGTATTAAAAAAATCCCATTGAAGCTCTCTACCTAAGCAACAATTTTCAAGCTTTATATGATAATTATATAACCCTCTTAGTTTAATGCATTTTTCAAATTTTAATCCATGAAAAAAGTTGATTTTTCTTGAAAAAAACGTTGAATACAACGAATTTATTTTAAATGTTTCATGTTCAAGGGAAATCATGTTTTCTATTATTTAGGTGTTATTTGAATTATTTTCTGGCTGTTTTTGAGTGATTACTAATTTTTAATATTCAAAGTAAAAACTAAAATACTAAAACAAGATTTTAGGTCTCGCATCATTGCAGACGAGAATCTATACATGAGATTTTCTTTTAGCCCTGGAAAATAGTCCGGTTGATCTAGTCAACGAATTAACTAACAAATGTTACACGAACCAATCAATTCCAACGAATATACGTCTATAGATTAATCGAAGATTTCTAGCCTAGACAAGTTAAACTGATAAAAAGACTTTATGTTAAGTAGTATGTTATTTAATCTTCATTCTTGTACCTTATCAACACTTTAAATCTAACCATATAAATACGTAACATTCTTTTTTTCATGAGTGTTTATCGAAATGGCACTATCGAAAAGTAGTATATCGTCATTTTTATCTAGTATCCGCTATTTTTAGTATGATACGATTAAGACCAACAAGATTTCTATGAATTATCTGTCAAATCTTGTTCCATGTAACGAGATTAATTCATTCCAGATATATGTTTGTTGTGAGACCAATCCCAATAATAATCTTCAAAACACTTTAAATGATATAAATACAAGATATATTTGATTATTTTTAATATTTGGGAAATAATATCTGATCATAGGATTAAATTCTTAATGCATATTTCATGAACAAATATGAATTTCGTCAAAAGATAAATAAATTATATTGAAATTTATAATTGTTTGATAATTTAGCTTAAATATCTGGATTTTTAAAAGTAAATTATACTGAGAAAAAAATTAGGTTAATAGTACATCTACTTAAAAACATAGGTATATTAGTATAAATTCCACAACATTAAGACCAAAATTTTGTAATGATTTTTCCTGATTTTATGTGATAATCCTTTCAGTTTTATATCATATAAAAAAATAAAGTGTGGTCAAAAGAAATCTATATTATTAACAATAGCTCAAAAAATGTATTTGTATTTTGGAAATTTGATCAAAATCTGATCTGGAGATTATATATAATCCTTGTGGACAGTGTTTATTTTGCATTTCAAATGGTCATATCATTCCAATATCAAACAAAATATAGTTTAAATCAAAAAATCGAGTCAAAGACAAGAATTTACTTAAAAGACTGTTTAGTACAAGTTTTTGATAATTGTTGATAAAATTATTTTTCTAATTTAAAAGGATTTTATCGATATTATTAAAGTTAATAATTTCGTAGTTAATGATCGAAAATTTCTCTGATAAAAAAGAAGAATGAATAGAAATAAATGAAGTACCACTAATCACAAGACAAGGATACACGTGTATTTTGGATGTATTTGCATCTAATCTACACGATAACGATATTTTTGAAAAGGATAACATGTAAATATTTTGTTTAAATGATTATCAAAAGGTAACTCGACACGAAAATCTATACATTTATTAAATATAACACATTACAAAATAGTGTTAACAGATCATACGATCAAAGTCCAAACAAATTTCTGTGTTTGTATATTCTCATTTCGGATAAAACAAACTCAAAAATATTTCAAAGTTATTGTATAATAGCGTTCCAACATCATTTATTGTGTTAAACGTATTTTCGATCAATGAACCATTGGAAAATGCCACAAAAATAATTTGCATGATTGTTTTATTGTTATTCATAAGATAATTCTGCTTGATTCAGCCTTCGTTTATAGTTTTATAGTTTGATTTACCAATTTTTTTATCATCCTAATATTTATATATTTTGGAATATTAAACATTCCACTGTATTAACATTGATTTGTTTCTTTCTTATGATAGAATGCCTAAAATGTCAAAATATCTAGAGTTTGGCGCAACGCTGAATGGTTTAGAACCCTGCAATCTCTAACTAACCACAGCCAAAATTGAAATTCGTCTTTGGTTTAACTTTATGGGAAAGTTTATCTTTGACAGAGTTAGGTTTATACGCCTTTTGAATTTTAATTCGGTGGTCAAGTAAGTTCAATTTTGTCAATATTTTAGATTATACAATGGGTCGAAAACCAGAAAATTATTTATAAAATGAATTATTTGAGATACCGGATGATCGCCCACATAAGTAATAACCCAGGAATGTTGATGGCAGAACTGGCGCAAACGTTTTCGTGAAAGTGACGACGTATACAATTTTTTTCAACCAAATACAGAAACCTAGAGTCACTGAGGTAGTCAACAGCGGAGGGGCAGGCAATATCAAATAAGGTCAGCCTCACGAGGAATTCTTGAACACTGCTTCAGATAAAAATGTATTGATTACTCTAAACCAACTGAAAGCAATGTGTTTTGCATCATTCGAATTAGCGGGGACTAAAAAAGCCATTCCCAAAAGCTTGAAAATGTTAAGCATAACTTTTAAATTATGTCTCTATATTCCAGTGTTCAGCAAAACTCCATACTGGAATGAAAGCATAAATACGTTTTCACAGCAGCTGCTTAACAGTTATTGATGATTATATAAAACCAGATTTCCATTAGGATCTCCTAACATCATATACATTTACTAGACGGAGTTTAATCTTCATTTAATGCAAACTTTTTTCTGTACCTGGTGATGACAACGAACCATAACTGTAGTACTGGATTGTAGAGGTCGGAAAATATATATCGCTACAGCAATAGATATGGCAGGGCTAAAAAATAACAAAGTATTAGCAGGATAGTGCTACACAGAAGAATTCGTCATTTTCTGACTGAAGTCTTGATAAGATTATGCGAAGGCCCAACGATAATAGTTATAGAAATGTTCTGTTTCATAATGCAGGACCGATGTGATAGTCAAAAATCTGGGAACTAAAAGGCATTTTTTTAACTGTTTACCCGCCAGAGCCGAACTCGATATAACTGTTGTTCTCTAAATAGTAACAAATCAGAAAATCCAAGAATCCCCAATAATTCAGGTGAACTTTTGAATGTAAAGAGTGCGGCAGCAACCGAAATATTACTCACAGACTTTCAAGGGTAGGTTCGAGATTCATATCGACATTTGTCAAGATCCATTCAAAGACAGCCTTAAGATTGAAAGCCGTATCATTATTATAATTTAAATTTATTTTTCATCCTTCGACCAAATTGAAATCCAAAAGGTGTAAATCATTGTTATGCAATCATAGTATGATTCCAATTTATACCATATCTTTTACTTCGACAATTTAAAATAATATTTTGGAAATCGTTTACTTACCTGTGCTCAGATATCTTTTTTTAAGGATCATATATGACAGAATAAATCATTTTCTGTCGATGTTAACAACATTTTGTTTATTATATTACAATTACTTGCTTATTATCGGCTTATTTCAATCTTAGATAAGTATTTTTCATGATTAAATTTATAAATCATCTCTCAACATATAAATGATTTCCAAAAAGGTTATATTTCGTTCTAAAAGACTATAGAGATTTTGTAAAAATATTATAATTCATTAACTTTACTTGTAATATATTTGTATAATGTTTGAATTGGTATTATAATGCCTAAAAATATATAATTCATTTCTCAAAATGGCAAGAAATTCGTGATATTTTTAAAGTCTAAATTAATAAATTAAGCTCTCATTACTTAACGTTATGTTTTAATTACCAATAAAATATTGTCAAAATAAGTAGATACTTACTCTTAAACTTCATGCCACATTTTAATCATTCCGCCACCAAAGGAAATCTTTTAATTACTGAATCAAATTTTTGGGTTGATTTCCATGATATAATCCAAATGTATGAAAAACTAACACCGAATGTCCATGGAGAGATAACAATTTTTCAGGTAATTGGTGATTTAATTTCGACAATCAGGATTTGTTAGATAATGTTAATCATTTGTTTAGTTAATCTCTGTTAACAATTTTTCTTAACTTTATGAATAAATATGTATAAATGTGACTTTTACTATTTGTAAAATTCTGTTAATTTTAATTTCAAAATTATACCCAGAAAATATTTTTGATTAAAGTGTCGCGAAATGTTCTATGTAGAACGTCGAGCCATATAACAGTAAAATTCGTGAAGAGATCATGGGAAATATTGATTGATATGATTCAAATACATACACCTATTTGAATTATTATTGAAACTTAATTTATGCTACGCTTTCTGGTATGAATAATGGTGGGAAAATGTCGAAATTTTTGTAAAGGTACCCAATTTTTGAATGGCGAAACTGCGAGTTAGAATTTCAATATGCGTATAATATTTTTAACATACCAAGCCATAGGTCTTCCTCTTTATCATGAGATTGACAAAGATGATGAGAGACCAAAAATTGCTGTGAATTTCATGAAATTGTCATCATACTATCGAAATGCTTCTTGATGTTCATTTGATCACTCTGGATTAATATTTGTATTAAAATTTAATCTAAAAATGATGTAAAATCAAGATCACCAACCACTTGAAGATCCCAAACAGGGACACAATATAAAAATCCAAATTTCCTACATGCCATTCCTTGAAACTTAATATATGGATCTACCGCTGCCTACAATGAGTGTGTAGACAATGTATCGTCTGGTGATCAGTGAATTATTCATGTAAAAACATGTTGGTAATTTTTTTCTAAGTCATAATATTTTTCATCATTTCAAACTATAAACCATGGCTATTTTATGTCTAAAAAGCAAATTTATGGCTCTTGAACATTCCTATATGCCGATCAGTCGAACACAGTACGATTTTGAAGTATACATTCATGAATCAACTTTTTTTGTAAGGAAAAATTGAAGCCAGAATCTTAAAAAACATTTATTTACTTTAAATGTTCAAACATGGAACTTTTGAGGTATAATGTATATTTTTTGACTCAAAATGTTGAATTTATATGACTTCGCTTCTCAAAACTTTATTAATTACATTATTTGTAAAAATCACACCACAATAAAACTTTTGCGTGGAAGAATATTCGTTTTAAAGGAACCAAAACAATTAATTGGAATAGAATTAAACAAAAATTTTGAGCAAGCGTAAATGATCTTAGGCATTACTTCTATGGTTCATGTATATCTTCTGTAGAGTACCAGCCTGTAATGTTTTATGGCCCACTAAATTTAACTATGAGCTTATTAATGTTAAGTAGTAAATTCCTTCTCTTGTTAAATATTGTACGTTTTGAGTCGGTGAAAATTGCGCAACGATGATTCCGCAAATTTTTCAAATACAAACGAATACAAATCCTTTCAATACGAATATTTATCAGATTGAAATTATTGAAACGGAGCAAATAATTACTGCTTTTTAGTTTAGATTTCAAAAATTATAAAAATTATCTTTGTTGTTATTCTAAATTTTGGTTTTCTTACAACTGCTGTCCTAATAGTCTTAAATAAATTAATAATGGCAAAAAGATTGTAAAAACACTTCGTTCAGATCATAATCATGCATCAACTCTGGATTAGCGACTACGCAGGAAATTGAATTGAAAAACAGGCTTTTAACCTTTAGTACTTTAAATAACTCACAGTTCTATTATTCCGGATCTCTGCCGGAAGAAACCAAAGATGAATCCGCATCGGCTCTATAGTATAGTTCTCTTAAAAACAATGTATTAAATATGATAGGAATAATATAAATGATAAAGTGAGCAGTGTCACTAACCTGGTGGTATCAAACAAGTTTCAAATGTCTCGTGAATGTAAGATATTTAGACCTCGGGTGACACTAACCTAAATAGAGAATCATCGATTATATTTCCAACCCTCCATACCCTATCCGTACTTTTTTATGTCAACATATATATTTCAATGCCACCTTTATAACCAACTCATCAACTTTCTCCTTTAATTTTAGGTTTAATGATTAAATGAGAGACACATATTTCAAGCTATGATCAGAAACCAGCGGATTAACAAACATTACTGCATCGTATTCTTTGGCTATTTGATTATGTCCTCTATGGTTGTCTTCAATCGAGTTTATCCTCATTAACGGCTTATATTTTCTATTATTGCCCTATATTTGGCGATCGATACGTAGAACCTGATTGAAATCTTCAAAAAACAATGACGAAAGTGTTCGTAATAAACTAAAATATTTCCACCATGAGATTTTTATTCTGTTGGTGAATTTGATGGCCTCTACGAATCGATTCAACATTCGATAATTCAATCTGATTTTTGGTAAATCATTTTAGAGTTTCTAGTTTATTTTATAGTTACATTTACTGGGTATTTCGTTGGACATGTATCATTTCACAGAATACTCGAAAATCTTGTTGAAATAAACTATGTAGATCTGAAATATTCAACAACAAAAAAAGCATTGAGAAACTCATTAGAACAGCAGTAGGAAAAATATAACCGGAGGGCTACATTCAAGCCAGCAATATAGTCAGGGAAATTTATATTAATAAGAAATTCTGTTTATTGCCTGATCGCAGATTCTTCTCGTATTTTTATGAGGATGATTCGTATCAAACATTTATCAGATGTAAGGACGAGGTTTTTTAGTTTATATGGTTCATTTCAATCTTTCCATCAAATTATAAATCTGAATATTATACTTTAATGAACAGTCGAATAAGTGCAAAAATATGTTAAATCGGGCAAGAGATATGATAATACCAAAGAAAATCAAGCTACTTTTACATTTGTTAATTTTTATAACACAAACTACGACCTCTCTAAAATTCAAACATGACAAACGAATGTCATTGTATTCATAGATTTCGCAACCCACTAATCTTATCTCCCAAAATAGTTCTCACGGGCCGAAATAGTTTCCATCTATGAAATAGAGTATTTCCATCTTTGAAACATTCTCAAATCCTTAACATATATTCATTCCAGGCCTCTACGAAACTTTTAAATTTATTAGTTGCTCAAAAAATGAATCTGTTCTTTTAAATTGAACATTAAAAATTAGGATAATGAGAAACATTACAAATCCAACAATAATTGTCATCAAAAACTCAGATAATTTATCCCTCCTTGAGCTTTTGAATTTATATGATGTTATTTGTTCTCATGATCGCTTTGTTATTTCCGGGAAATCTCAGAAGTAAGAAAAATTTGAGTGTATTTTGCAAACATCAAGATTAAACAATACCCCAAAAATACTCTTAAATATAATGATGGAACAATTTATGATAATTCATAAAAGAAAATTCTAAACTCAATTTAATTTTTTGTTTATTTTGCGCAATCGTCGTTGCTGAATTGTCTTTGCGCAATTATCTTATATTGAAAACATTTTAATTTGTCATTTATTCCACAATCATACAAACAAATACATAAATTCATGGGCCTTAAATTTGATTGTTCTTTAATAGTCTTTAGTTTTTCGGTGAACCATCTCATTAAATATTAAAATTCAAACACATAAAGCAATCAATTGAAGACTGTTTTCATGTAATATCTATGTTAAAATATTGTTCGTAAATAAAAATTAATAATATTGAATGTATTTACCAAAAATTGTCGACATTAAGAATATCTTTATCATTCAAACATTCAAATACCAATAAATATTACAGGATGTCCAACAAATAGGCCAATCCTAATTAGATATGTCCTAAAATTTGATAGAGGTAATCGAAAGCGATCATTTTTTTATAAATAATATTTCTCATAATTGTAGAGCATCTTAATCAATGGTATAATTTCAAAAAGATAGAAAATGACGTTTAATGTTCGAATTTCTTTTTAATTTAGTTATAAAAAATATTCGTAATAGTGGATTTCTACATCGATAGAGATATTTTTTCTATGTATTTAAAAATAAAAACATGTTACAAATCTTATTTTTTGTATTCAACCGACTTTTGTCACGAAAAACTAAAAATCAATATGGTTTCACTGATCTTTTTATATTTGAATGTGAAAAACTCCACGATGATACTTCTCAACACATTGTGTATTACTGAACAATGGGGGAAAATAAATGAAACTTACTGGCTACAAACATGGCGTCCATTCTTACACCCCGTAAATGAGAGCATATTTAACAATGATTATGTGTTCAAAGAGATGAATGTCCTTTAGACTATAAATAAAAACATTTAGTGCCTGTCATAAGAAACTAAATATTTTATACGTCTAAATGCACGGTCGCCAACTAGCACAGATTACGAGCCGGTCCATCATTCCATTTTTGTAGTTGTATAGCAGAATATTTATTGAAAACAGATATAGAAGCTATAATCATAAAAAAGCCGAATCTCGAACAAGAAATCATAAAAAATCGATATTACAATCGAGATAAAGGCTCAAATTTTACGGAGTTACCCAGAAAGGGTACGAGGAGCTTACACTTGCATTTTAAATTGGTTACTTTTTTTGATAGACTAACTTAAATACATAAATTTTGGGCCTGGCAGTGAAATGAGGCATAATAAATAAAAAATAAATATTTCGACATTCATTCGTGTCTGAAAGACTTTTTCAAAACATCTCTTAAGATGTAGAAATCGCACACCTATGAATATCTTTGATATGTTATTTAAAAAAGGAACTACGAATATATGTTAATACCTCTGCGTTTGAATTACTATATTTTTGACATTTAGATTCAACCGAGTATGAAAAATGTACGATTTTATGTGATTTTAATAATAAGAAAATTCTGTTTTGCTTTTATTTAAAATATATCAAATTTTCGTTGTCATTATTATCCAGGATTAAGATCTCTGAATATTTGTTGACTTTTTTTAAAATGACCCATCATTTCAGTTTTAAGCTTCGAAATAACATTCTGATCTTGCCGCATGACTCCACGAAGATTTTTAGCATGCTGAACACACACACGCACTATTAGTGAATGGAAATCCATTTTTGTTTGAAAAACAACCATTTTTGTTGTATTATTTCGACTTTTTGCTATTCTCAAATCTTTTTCATTCTGTTTGATCATTTTTCCAACAGTTCTAATCACTAGATATGTCGAATTTAATAAGGTCCATTTTATTCTCATTCTTTGGTTCAGAGTGTTTATTTGGTCTCTTAATTCCTGTGTTTTGACCAATGCATTATTGTATTCAACCATCGAATTTTTTTTAGTTGTTTTAATCGGTGTGGTGCCTATATAATTTCACGTATACTTTTAGTTGGGGTTGTTGGAAGAGATTTTACACTTGTGTAAATTAAATCTTCTGAGGTAGTATTCTCACTAGCAACAGCTGCTGAAATAAGTTCAGCGTTCTGGATTCATGCACTGTTATACTCTTTTTACTTTCATGCGCAATTGATATGTTTTCTTACCTAATATTGAAGTAATTTTAGATTCTATTTTTGGTGTTGTGGTTGAAATACTTATTTCTACGGGTTGTGTTGTTAAAATTCTCTGCTTTTAAAAAATTTTTAACTTTCGCTGTTAGATTCTTTTCCTTGTTTACTTGCGAGTCATAAAACTGAGGGGTGATATTTTTTAATAAATCCACCATTTCCGTTATTTTTATCGCATTGGAAGCCAATTTACTGATTGGAAGAGTTGAGTTTGTCTCTAATATACAATATTTTACTCCTTCTTTAGTAAACCTTTCATTAGGCCTTGGAGTGGTTAAAATATTTGTAACCTATTTGTATGCCAAAAATTTACATTTGATGTTTTTGAGGTTCGTGATAGATTTAATTCTGATGAAATTGTTGTTTTCATGACATCATCTTCCTTATCTAGTTCTGGAGTGGTTTTTTGAATATTCATTTTCTTCGTCGTCATTTCAGTAGTAGTCTGTTCAATAAAAATCACACAACTTACCCTGATAAATGTTTCTTTCTGTGTTTGACCTATTTGATCACCAGATCTATTCTTCGAAAGTAGCATTGGTTCCAAAGTTAGTGAGACTATTTTGTCTGACTATTTTACAAAAAGAATCACTGATGATGTCATCATCGATGCATGTTTTTGTGAAAATGTTTGCTGAAAATCGATTTCGGATTCCAATCTTGGATCTGGTTATAGAGTCCATCATACCATTTAATAACAATAAAATTGAATCATCGGGATCCAGATCCTAGATAAGAGTGAACAAACATATAGGTTTGAGTCAATTAAATATTCAAGATTTTTGTTTTCCTCTTCCATGTTATCAAAGTCTTATGATCAATGAGTAATACATGATCTATCAATGTCTTCATTTTCAGAGTGGTCTGTGTAACATTCTTTATTAAATAAGAAATAACCAGGACCATATTGTAAACATCTCGCCCCATCATGCTGAAAATTAATATATAATATACAATACAACATTTATGCTCCATGAAGATAATACTGAAGAAACAAATAGCTATTCGTAACTCGTACGAGCCATTTTCAATTTCCGATCGTAATTCTAAATGTTTATTCGTAATTATTTTGGTTTCATCTGTGACTATGATACCATTGGTAGGTAATTCAAAACCAAAAGATCCTGTATGATTTTGGACATACTTTTTTGGGTTGAATATAGTTTGAGTTTTATGTTGCTGATCATCAGAATTTTTTGTTGATATGTATAACCGACATTTAAGTCTAAAAAATCATGATTGTCATTATTTGCGATTATTCCCACGTTGTCTGAACTAATATTTATCATTTTAATTCCTGTCTGATCATCATTAAAATAATAATGATCAATTTTATCGCTATTATTTGACCGAAAATATGCGTTCATTTGAAGATTAAATATAAATGAAATATTAACATCTTCTCGCTGAAGCAAAAGATTCTGGTCGTCATGAAATGGTTACCGTAATAGCGATTGATGGTAAATACCAAGAAAACAATGATCCTATCAATAAAATCATTCTTAATCACTCTTTATTATTTTAGATTGGTGTATTACTTGCCAAAGAAAAAAGGGACGGATGATATTTCCACAATTTTATCTGTGACACAATTCGAAATGTGGAATTTTGTGTCAAATTCTATACTATAAATAAAAAACTTTAATTAAATATTTGGATTAATTTTATTGTTGGATCGATTATCAACATATGTTATGAATTCATTTAATGGACAGAACAAAAACGATATCGAACTTCTGAGAAAGCACTTCATGTTATAATTGATAAATATATGAAAAAATTGTGGAACTTTCGAGATTTTATTTTAAAATTCGTAAATAGATTTAAAACGCTATTTTGAAAGATCCAGAGACGGCCGATGAATTATGAAAATATTTTAATGTTTAATTGGAATCCCGTATGTGATATTATCGATTATCAAATTTACAGGTAGAAAAAGCATCAGGACCAAAAATTTAAACAAAGTTAAGAAATACATATATGTCGATGTATGAAAATCTTTGAATTCAACAAAAACTAAAATGTTTAAAATCAACCATATTTCGTCATCAGATACTGATTCTCTTCATTAAATAGATATAAAATGTGAGGAGTGCCGAATACACTCAAATATTGACATGTTTTTAATAGGAAATGATTAAAAAGCACAATGGACTAATCTTGTGGTCAGTCGGATTTTATTGGTATACTTGGAATTAGGATTATCCAGATATCGGTTTCAGATACACATTAACAGTAACAGTTCGCTGACCCTACTATAATAATGAGGCACACATGGAGCATCGAGAAGAAACCAAGAACCGGTGATCCATCAATCTATCTTCAGAAGGGTTGTCATACGCTGATGGAATGTAATATGATACAACTAGATTAGTGAAGGTTAGGTCTGATTTTGACTCCTGTGTTTGATGATTTCAGATAGCCTATGGCGACACTCTGCCTTACTCTAGACTTATCCACATGACATCGAATCTTTCTTTACAATCAAAAATCTGGTTTTGACATTTTGCCCTATATAAACAGTATTATGAATTCGAATAATGTTTTGTTTCAAATTTAATAAAAAATTCAATTTATTGAGATTCTCAATTGGAAAAGCAGAATCTACTAACATACTGTAATATCTTTTAATGGTAGAAAAAAATGAGACTGATTTTATTCATTTTGAAAGAATAAAAAGCAGAATTTGAAATAAAGGATAATTCTGATAAGGTATGATGCATAACCTCGATGAGATAAAATATAATGCCATTCAACTCAGTCTAAAAAATGTTTTAAGAGTAAAGATGATTAAACAGACGTAGATAATAATTTATTAAACGGATTGGATCACATAATTCAAACAAATTTAACTACTCAAATTTTTTCTATAAAAATCTATCACTCTGAGTAATTTAATAAATAGTTATCATTAAAATTTTTATATACGATATCCTTACTAAAATGAATTTCTCAGAATCATTTTTTAAGCTGTATATGCTACACCGTTGGTCAGCCAATTTTTCTATGTAATCCATTTTCAGCTCTATAATATGCGGCAGAAATTTAACAGTAATTAATAGGATTTTTAAAGGTTTTAAATATCGTAATATAAAAAACGAAATTGAAGAAAATAGGTTTTAATAAATGTTTCGTTTTTTACTTTTAAGTGTATACGTTTTCGTTAGGCGATAATAGTCACTATAATTCGACGATGTTACCGATGTTTGATATTCAAAATGCACTAACTGCGTTGATAAGTGGATATTTGAACATTTAATAAACTAGCTGAGATAATATACAAATAAATGGTTACCCCCCCCCCCCCCTCTCCCCGATTTCCTCGTAATTCCTGTATTCTGAAATTTTATTTATAAGGAAAAACTATATCATGTGAGTCTGTTAAGGATTTTCAAAATTCATGTAAACGATTTGATAAATAATATAAATTATATTGTAATATTCGTTAAGAATGGCACGAATGAAGAGGATATCATTTGGCAATATCAACTTATTAAAAGTTAAAAATCCATTTTTCATTTCAATTGGTTCTGTTTTTTACGTAAAATCTGCAAAAGAATCTGATTTTTTAGTCTTTTATCGCCACAGAGAAACCTATTGATGAAAATGTAACAATTGATATTGATTAAAACCTAGTCGTTTT
>JWZT01003372.1:103743-123447 GCA_000827895.1 Thelohanellus kitauei | reverse complement strand
ACGTGATCAAATTCATATGAGAAGTAAACATTTTTCAAATATTGACCAGTATAACACGCTTGGACCTGTGTGAAATTTACCTTATGGAATATTTATCAAATTATTTTACATAATGGGCCAATCAAAATTCCATTCCTTGTTATAGTATTGGGGAAAATACAGCGATTTATGAGTTGGGTTTCAAACAAAAATATATGTCAGATATTTCTTTTAGAATATAATTATAAAATTAATGGCTGTAATAGATATCCCATTAACATGCTTCATAGTATATCGGTTGTTTTCTAATTTTTCATCAAAGACTAAAAATTCTGGGTTAACAATGATGCCCAGCTTCAAAATGATTCATGAAACATTGAGTTGATATTGAGTCTTTGCATAATATATTTTATATAGTTTAATTTTAACATTTATTTGGGACATCGCGATATTTCGAGTCCATTTTATTATCATTGAAATCACTAATAAGATCAGAAATACCAATTTTTATTCATAAATTTTATCTGAGTTGGAAATATTGTGATACCAAAATTATTACTCAGAAGAGCTTAATACATAAGCTATATTTATAAAACGATTTCGATGTTTGGTAAAATATGCTACACTTTCCCAAATGATTTTATAAATTAAAAAAAATATAGATGTGATAAGATTGGACTTCTTTCCGTGGTATTGTTGAAACGGAGTCAGCTTGATATAAAGCTTAAATCATAAGTCAAAAAGATAAAAACACAAATTAGTGGCACACACAATAGTTAGATTAAAACTATTATTTTGAAACAAATTGACATTAGGATTATTGATTGTAGTGTCCAGAAATTCGATCATTCTATACTGGTCATAGATAATAATCCAAAATGTTTGGCTTACACGAAATTCAGCTTTGAAAATGTTCATTTCACGAATCGTCTCTGTTTTATCATTACCCTTGCGATGTGACTTGTCGATGAATATTATTACTCTTAAAATATTTTTGAATAATCGATCATTTCTTCGAACTCTTTAGCATCGCTGTTCTTGATTTCTAAAGATACTTGATAGTAAAATTATTGTTTATTCAAATTTCCGGTTTGGAATAATGTGAATATATGCAGTTTTATTATCGCATACATCATTTTAAATTGTTCATAGTTAAACGGCCATTCATTAAACACCATAAATTATGAACATTATAAAACCTACGAATACTCATGAAGCAATAAACTGGATTTGGCTATAATCTAAATGCATTTTGCTTGTTTTGATCAATCAGTAAAAACTGAATTCTAATTCGTATAAACAAGTGTGTGTCTAATTTATCATCCGCAGCTTCAACGTTCTACTACAGATATAGAAGTCATCCATTTACATCTTTTGGGCTAAGAAAAATTCCACTTATGAATCTGAATGTTAATATTTGGTTGAACCATGCTTGCAATGATCTTGCCGACTGGAAACAGTAATTCTGTACCCATTTGTATGTTGTGAAAATCATACAATCATACTTCGAATTTCTTCATGTTATCACAAAATTTATTATTTCTGCATTAATTCTATTGGCAGAAACATTTTTTGTATTTTTCAGAAATGACACCAGATTGAAAATTGTGAAACTAAATCATCTAATAAGAATAAATTTTCATATTCCCTTCAATTATAATTTTTTTAACGCCATATGTGGCGTGGGTCTAAATGATTCAGAGTTTGAAACAAAACTACTCTTGTTTTTTGGGTTTATCAAAAAAGATAGATTAGGAAAATTGTTATCACAACACAGAATCTATCCATCGTACATAAAATATTGTCTGTCTAGTTTGAAATAATATTATGGGAAATATTTTCACTCGACGAGATTGAAGATATTTTTAGCCATATCAGCCAATAAATATTGTTATGTTTTTGATTCCGCATTAAATTGTGGATTAAAGTCATCAAATTAAAATTAGTCAGGATTAGAATTAACTTATGAATATCATGTATGGTCGTAGATATACAGCTCTGATTTGTCAATTTTGGAGATTTTTCAGTTAACTATTCATATATCAATAGGAATTTTTGATTTATTTTACAAATTTAAAAGGAAAATTTCAAAAAAATGGAATATTGTTCATATTATCGGTGAATTTATCGGATTATCATTGTGAATTAGGAACAACAAATGAACAGGGAAATCCAGATTGGCCCATAATTTTCTTATCAATTACAATTGTAATAGGACCAAACATTTCGACACAATATTATTCATAAGCTTTTAGAGATCAAAATATTCAGATAAACTAAAAAAAAACAACACAGAATGCAGTCGATAAGATCAATAACGTGTTGGATAGATAGACAATTTTAGTTTTTAATTTAAAGTTTCGAGATATTTGTTAAAGAAAGCTTGCAAATAAATGTAATACAACGAACTAAAATGATTTATCTTCTTTTCATAACAACGCCTATGAAACAGTGCTGTAGTCAATAATCGTGAATTAATTCATTACTATGAAAAATTCCGAAAGCATTATACAAGGATGCAGATAACTCAGGTAAAGTAACTAGGGCGAGGGTACATAATTATCATGAACGGTATCGTTTGATTGATTCAAAACCAATTAAACAAGTTGTTTTTCTCATGCTTGAATAACAGGGGCCCTTATTATAACAAATATAAGAAATCTTTGAAGGGTATCAAACCTTATAGCATGACGAAATGTTCAAAACATTTTGGTATAAATCCTAAAATACATCATAAGTAAAAATATGACAGTTTGAGCCAAGATGACTTGGTCGGTGATGAGTTATATTTTATTCATAATAAAACGATTGCAGACGGGTTTTCGGAATATGAAATTTAAAAATATGATATTGGTTAAATATATGAATATCCAAGACGAACACATCACCAAAATCATAATTTGGAAAATATGTTATTCTTTTATCACTCAATCATAAAAAATGTTTCGAATTAGAAATACTCACCAAATCAACTAATTGGATAGAATTTGGATCCTTTTCCTGATGAGTTATTATTCAATATATTGAAGATAGAGGGCCAAAAAGCGAGATTTAATTTGGACATAAAATAGACTAAATATGAGCACACTTCGAATTTGTTTTGTGTTTAATCTCCAAGCTATTCAAACCATTCTTAATTTCATACATCATCTTAGAATTAAACAAATGTCAGAAATGTCTACTTCTAAATAATGTAGCTAATTATTAGAATGACCGAACTAAGAGCATTTATTCATCATTTCAATAGAACCATGTGTCAAATATCGATTGTATTATCTATCTCTATATACCTTCTCAACAGTTTTTTAATAATTAAATACGATAGATTACAATGTTTGAATGATGTCGAATAAGATATAAAGGCAACACATGAAGATGTTGAATGGTTTATATTTTGGTTTTGTTTCCCTAATCAAAGTCTGCATGATCTTGCGTCATTTTATAAAAGAGTCAATTTATCAATTTTATGCTATTAATAATTTTTTTGGTTATAAAGGAGAACTAGAGAAACATATCTCAAAAATAGGTCCACGAGTTATATCTGACCAATTAAACAAATTCTGAGAAAGTTTAACAGCTATTCGGCGATTTCATCAACTATGTAGGACTAACAACAGAGCAGAATTCCATATTTTAAGTAGAAAACAATACAAAATAAGGCATATTAGTTTTGAAACAACCTGAAAAATAATCGCAATTACTAGACATAATGGAAATTACAAAAAATTGTTTTAAGTTACGCTGTAGTAAAATTAATATTTTTTTCAAGAAGCGCGGGATTAAAATTCAACACCTGCGAAACTTTGATTGTAAGAAGAACTTTTCTTTTCGTAGTTTCTTTCAACAGGTTAATAAGGACTCTAACGTCAAAAACACATTCTGATATGTCCAAGAATTGAAGTCGACCGAACACCTTGACGATAAAAGCGAGCAGATTGGGCGACAATTTATGACCCCGTATATCGATGTGTTTCAAAAAAATCATGTCTGACGTTAGAACATGTTTACTTCTAGGCACATCAAAGCTGAAAAACTTGCCAATCGTATCACAGCTAGCTTTGGTATAGGGCATTATGACTTTTTCCAGATTTAATCGGTTGAGAATAAAAAAATCTATTTCATTGATGAACGAAATATCTGAATTCTATATCATCAGAAAGAGTTAACCTCTAAAATTAGGCACTTAATTCTTGGAGAGTATGCAGCTATATTTCGAATAAACTCTGGGTTAATTTTGGCATTATTTGACAGGTTCAGAACCTGTGGTTGAAAATAAACAATAATCTTTAACGTTTGGATGTTAAGGAAACTGATTTTGGTGGTTAACCACTGTGGATGGTGGCGACTGATATCAACACACGCTTTGTTGAAATACTGGTTGAGAAAACGAAGATCTAGAATTTCCCAGATTGATAAATATTTACAAATCTTTCATAAAAAATCGCCTACATTCTTCAAGATACTCTCAGGGAAATGTTCATCATCATCGTTGATATTGTCGGTATCGACTGGGAGGGGACGAATATACCTACATCTTATCGGTGTTAATTTAATTGCTTTGGCATTAAGCCCATATTTTTCCATAATATTCTAAAATGTAATTTGAACGAAATATTTCGGCTTTTAAATAAATACCTGTTTGTTGATAATTGGAACAATAGGAATACCAGAGTCGTTGTCCTCCATTTTTCAGAGAGAATGCGCAGACATTTTTTGAGATTTTATAGATTAAGCAAAGCATCTAGGCTTAATATTGTTTTTACAGCCAACTTTAAAGTTTCATATACGGATAGAATGATTTAAAATAATCGAAAAAACTATCAGGCGTGCGCGATGGAAAAGCACAATCTGATGCTGATCGTCGGATTATTTTTGATTTTTAGAAAATCATAAGCAACTATCTGGGATATGATTAATCTAGACACTAACTTACTATTATCTGCTGTGTATTAAGATCATATAAAAAGGTATTGCCTGAGAATTCTCACAGCTCAAATATCCTTGTCTTTGGAACTGCTACCTCACTAAAACACTAATAATCAAACCTGCTTAAGTGATAAATGCGCGTTAGACTTACTTCACGAGTCGTTATCTTCGGAGTCTCCGAACATTCTCGCTGGTAAATGTGTTTTGTTTTGAATACGTCAAAACAATCAAAATAAATAACCTCTGGATAGTAATACTTTCATTTTTATAGTCGAAAAGAGTGAATAACGGATTAATTTCAGTATAAACAAAGGAACCCAACATATCGTTATTCGCGCATGCTATTTTCTGTAGTGATAATTGTAATCTATTGTGTATATGCTTATTATCAGCCGAAAATCAGTTTCCGCCTACCAAATACTATTTGGCAATAAATGCACGGTTACAGAATGGAGCTTTCGATTCATTCGTCCAGTAATCTCCTTTTTATATCTTTTGTCGTTCGTATTCATTCGGTATGCTAAACTGTAGAGTATCTTCAATCAAGCGGAACGTTTTCGGGCTCTGTTATCTCTTAGTTCACGTTCAAACCTTTAGACTGTTTTATTGATTCCGGAATGGGTTCATTGTAATCCACAAATTATTCAGTTGAAAAATACATCGTTCCATCTTTTCCCGATAATCTCGACATAAGTCGGATAAGGTGATTAAAATTCAAAAGATCATTGATAACTAAAGACAAGATTCAAAAATAAAACTTATTCGTGTCTAAATATGATTTTCTTGATCTCACTGAGCAGCCCACCACATAGATCGCTCGAATGCTTGCAGGGCCACGAAATTCACCTTAAAAACCGTCTAATTGATTTTTCACGACGTTTTCATCCTCTTCATACGAGTTTGTTCGGTTCCTGGGCCAAATTTTAATTTAATGCATTTCACGACCACTTGATTGTGTTGGTATGAGCACCACGTCTTGGATCAGTATAATTTAACGAACGATTAAATGTCTTGTGCTCATAAAATTTATTTAATTTTGTGTAGCTCCCAAAGCAGTCCGTTATGATCGTAGATCAGGAAAAACGTGATTTGAAATAATCCTCACCAATGTCTATGCCTGTCTATTTGAAACCTCAACCGGAAAAGCCTTTCTTTCGCTTGTTTTCTCAATCCCTCGAAGAAACCGAGCACAAATAACAGGATGGCCTCTATGATATTTGCTCATTCCCATCGTTGTTTCGTCGAGTTCGAATGTAATATCAATACCCCCGATTCGCCAGTCAACAAGATCTATGGTTGCACTCAACATCTTTCGTAAATACTTCATTTGTCGTATTAATGTTTTTGGGCCGAACCTGTAATTGTGCAGAGCTACTGATGTATTACTCTTGCTAGCCTAAAATACGAAAGATTTAGTGATTCATTTTGTGATATCAGTCATTGTAAAAAAAACAAATCAGTAAACACGGGCAATTCCTTACTACAGTTTTTATGTACAGCGCCATTGTCGGTTTCTTTGTGTTATTATTAAAGTATTACAATTATGGCACAGATCAGGTAGAATTATAATTTCTACACCCAAAATATATAAATATAGATTATTAGTTAGACGAAATTAAACTAAAAGTTTTTGATGCAATATTGTGCAATACGCACGTGCATAGAAAAATGACGCGTGGATGGGCGACAATGTGCCAGAGATCCAATAGATAAATCATTACTTTCTAATGGTTTTCCAAAAATATTTTCATGGATCCTTATCAACCAAATTGTGTTGGTTTACTATGTAAACAGTTAGTTTTATCGGTATTACTCCCATTCTAGTTCGTGATTTAGCAAGAATATTTACAAGGTAAATCTCACGAGTATTCGTCGCCTTTATGTGTTGTCATTTGATGTTAGTACACAATATTTGAATGATCGATAGACAGCATTTATTAAATGTGATATTCGATGTAATTGTGTAACTTGGAACTAGTCACAGATGTTAGGCTTATCTCACCCTACTTGTTATAATGTTGACAAGGGTGAAATTTACAGTTGAGAACTTGACCATGCCATGAATGATCTATAATAGCCGCCCACGAACCTCCAAGTTTGCAACGAAAAGCCTTTCGGGCGGTATTTTAAGCCTGAACTGGGACTCAATTATTATTAACATTTTTAGTGAAATTGACAACGATCCTGGTAAGATGATGGATCTTGAAATCGCTTTTAACCCTCGCTGATGAACCGAATTCGGTACTTCTAGGCGGTTACACAGCTTTCCCCAGCATTATTCCATATGAACCAATTAGCTAAGACGACATAATGATTCTCGAACCCTTTGGCTAAATTAATATTTGAATTTTTTTCGCTAAACATATTTTTTGTCACTGGTGAAATGCGAACTATCGTCGAAAGGGGAACTGGTTCTGTAACTACTTTTTTCGTCTTTGGCCACCAGCGATATTTTCGCAGGCACGTATCCAGTACTTGGTCTATCGACATTTTAGCTCGTTCCTTTATCTTCAACTATATAGCACCACGTTGATCTAATAATTCAAACAATATATCCCTATCTTCGATGTTTTCAAGTATGTGTAGAACGCTGACATAACAAATCTATACGACTAAATACGAGTCTGCGTAATAACTTATTCCCATCTTGATAAACTGTGGTCCTGCTCAGGGCTTCAGCTTACGCTTGCCGTTCAGATTGTATACTCGACTTCTGGGTTCTTCGAAAATGGAAGTTGGTATGAATGATGTGGATTCCAAAACGACTTAACCTCTTCTTGAGACACGCTACCATTCTCATTATTCTCCAGTCGATCCCAGCTAACCCATTTTGTTTTCCTTTACCTGTTCACCGTTTTGGAAATTTTACTTTATACTTTCCACCTACCAGCCACTCATCCAAACGTTGCTGATTTTACTTCTATAATGTATTTGATCAATATCGAACGCTCGCAGGCGTACATAACAATAAGACTAATACGCTACACGTATTTACCCCTATATTATAAAAAAATTGGGATATATTTATCGTACGGCCCTTTCCAGGGCGTCTGTTTCTCTCTAGTCGCATTCGAATTTTTGGCTTGATCGGGTATATAACTTCTTCATGCGACTTCGTAAAGGATTCCTGATGAGTAAAGGGTGATGTAGTGGCATCAGTCAAGTCTTCATGAACTTGTTTCGGTGGATTTATCTCCTCTTGAGTAGTTCTATGCTTGCTTAACTCGAATTCCTATTGGGTCATCGGTAATTGTCTTTCAACAATAGGATCCGCGAGTTTTCTTTTTTCAATTCCGTTTTCATCTACCTTGTAGGATAATTCACCATTGCGTGATTTAATTATTCCATCATGAAATCCTTTTAACAGTTAATTTTTTACCCACACTGGGCTGTCTTGCTAAAATTCTCCATATTTATATTTATAATTATGATCACACCCTATCTCCAATGAGGCCTTTTTAGCTTTTATTAATTCCAGGCTTTATGTTGTGAGTTAAAACATTAGGCTTCCTCTTGAATAAACACTCAACTGTAGTCCTATTTTTGACGTCTGGGCAGTATTAGGGTACCAGAAAGGTGTAACTGCCATCGGTCGTGGGAATCGTCGATGATGGATAATCGAAGTACTTATTTTTGATTGTTTGTATTCTTCGTTATACCAAACCATTTATCTTGGTATGGTATGGTGTCGACTTGATGTACTTAATCGCATTGTAAATAATAAGTTGTTCGAAATCTCAAGATGCGAATTTTTGACTGTTATCGGTAATCACGAATTTCGGTAACCGTGTATATTGAAAGTATCACTTAGGCAACTAATAACTGATTTCTTTGTAGTTATTCGTACCACGTATACGTCAAACCATTTTTTAAGGATAGATGATAACCAACGACCAGTATCCCGCAATCGGGCCAGTTATGTCAACATGAGATCTTGCTCATAGATAATCGGTCGAAATCCAGCTTTGCAAGGGAACATCCGGAATATTATGGCTAGAAGTCTGACAATTAACGCAACATTTAACGTAGTCTTCGATGTCAGTATTTAACGTTGTCCACAAAATATATTCATTAGTATGCCTCTTTATAGCCACGATTCCTGGTCGCCCCATGTGAAAATACTTAAAAATCAATGAGTTTAAAGCTGATGAAACAAATATTTTATCTCGCCACAATAGAATTTCATCATCGACTGCCAAATCATTTCTAATTTCGTAGTATGGAATTAGATTTTTACCCATATTCATATTTTATGACCAATTCCTTCGAACAAAACCTTTGATTTTGATGAGTTTCATCGTTTAGGGCGTGCTTTTTAATATTTATAGTACATAAAGTATGTCCATCTTTCACTAATCGTATATGTCCACCTGTTGACTGTTCATGATCGCTGTCAGTATTTTCCGCTGCTTAAGGCAGCTTGATAAGAAATCAGCAATCGAATTCTGTTGGGAATTTTCATACTTGATTGAAAATCATATTTAGAGAGTATGATCGCCTTCATTATCAACCTAGACGATATTGTCGACGGTAGTGCTGAAATGTGTGAAAAGAGATGTTCTAAGTATCTATGATAAGAAATTAATGTAAAGTGACATCCCAATAAATATTTGTGGAATTTCTGCACTCCAAACATTATGGCCAGCCTCTTTATTTGTCGCTGAGTAATTGTTTTCAGATTTACTCAAGGTATGAGAGGCATAGAAAAGCAGTCTTTCTGATCCGTTTAGTAGCATATGATTGAGGATCGCCCCACGCCAACATTTGATGCGTCAGTTCTCAAAATCAGCAGAATTTTTTGTCATAATGAATTCAAATATAAGAAGAAGTAATTGCGGCTTAAGGTTCTCGAAAAATATCATCATACGGTAGATTCGAAAACCTAAGTATTGGACTTTTTTATTAATATATAAAGAAGGGTAGCCGGTGCCTCTAGCATTGGAAGGAATTTTTGATAGTAACTAATAGCACCTCGAAAAAGGACTTGAGTTCCTTGAGATTGTTAGGATTTGTACAGTTCTTTATTCGTTGTGTGTATTATCCATGGGATGAATACCATATTATCAATCATATGTCTAGGTATTTAATGCATTTTTGCATGAATTTACACTTGGCTAACTGTGTAGTCAATTCACCGGCCTGAAGTCTGTTTAGAACTTTGTCAAGATTTGTCAAATTCTCTTCGTCATTTTCGCCCGAGATTATGATATCATCCAACAAACATGCGACCCACCAATTGCAGCTAGCCAAGTCGTCATAAATCTTTTGAAAATAGTTTGCGTGCTGTAAATGCCAAATGGTAATCGTAGGTACCTATAAAAGCCTATTTTTGTTGCTATAGTAAGCAGGGTTCTACATTTCGTATCAACTGGCATTTTTAGATATGAGTCCTTAAGATCGATAGAATGTGAATTTATTTTCTCCTGATGAACACGCAAAGATATCCTCAAAAGTAGGCAGTTGTTGTGATTCAGTGAGAAGGTATTGATTAATAGATACTTTGAAGTCAACACAAATACGAATTTTCCAATTTGGCTTAGCTACACATGATAGTGGTGACGCCCAGTCGATCGGTTCGCTCAAACTGTCCACCTTATCAATTACCTTTTCAACTGATAGGCAGCCCATCTATGCTCTAAATGTTCCATAAGCGAATGTGGGCTTTCGTGGTCTTTAAATATAAATTGTCTCGCATTCTCCGCAATACGAATTGCTGCTTTGAAATCGCTGATTAAGCTCAGTAGCTCACGAAATAATTTTTTTAATTTATCAAGTACTATGTCCAGTGTAAAATCGGTGATCTCTACTTTGTTAATTGATCTAAAGTTCACCGATATCCCTATTAGACCCATACAATTCAACCCTAATAATAAGATATCTTCACCTTCTGGAACGTATATCGACAGACCCGCATGTGTGCTTTTCTTAAGGTATTAATGTTAGAATTCATGTAACCCTTAAGCGGTAGACACTTTTTGATATAGGCCGTCTCAGCTAGTGCCAAATTTTTCTGCCTATGCAGCTAGCCGCAGCGCCAGTGTCAATGTTCATTGATATCCATCTATTTTCTAAAAGAAATTTAATATATGTCGCCTTGAGATGAATCATGATTTTCCCTTGATGTAAATTGTTTAATGACCGACTATAATTTTCAGAAAAACTATCACATTTTTCTAAATGATTAACTACTATTTTTTCGTTTCCTCAGAGTTCTTGGCCATTATTTTAACCGTCTTCAGGCAAACAGAACTGAAATGATCAGATTTATGACAAAAATAATAATTCTGTGTTTAAAGCAGGGCAACAAGATCTTTGTTTATGCTTGGACTTTCCACGACACAGGCAGTGTTTTGTTATATCCAATATGACCCTGTGGTCAGGTTGAATCATTTTTGACGATGACTCGCTGTTAAAATTTATGGGTTGTCGAACCTTCGATATATGATACTCACTGGTCCGCTGCGGAAACGCTTTTGCCTGTATCTCCTTTGCGTTTGACATTGAATTTTGTATCACTTGTGCCGCTTTTACAACTTCCTTTAAGGTGGTTTCATTTCTTAAGAAACTATTTAACAACACCCCTTGTGTAGTTTAGTCCTACAATAAGCTGGTCCAGAAGATGTTGGTCCAGCCATAGACTGAAATTACAGTTTCGAGAGATTATTTTTGTACATCCTACGACATGTGTTATGCTTTCATTTTTTTTGTCTGAAATACTGACCAATCTATCATTCATAGAATTATGAGGGTTTTCATGTTTGATTCCACGAACGTGAAATCTCCTTGTACGTAAATTGCTGCATGCACCTATCTTGAAAAGTTTCTCACAATTTACCTGAAATGCTCACTTTTAATACAATTTACCAGCAAATCCTTCTTGATTTTACAGCTTTCATTCACTTTCGGTGAAATGGATAGCATCTTCACTGTGTGTTAAAATATTTGAATGTAAAATATTTGGAGTTTGTTTGTATAGAAAAAGTTCTCAAAAGTGAATGATCTGAATAAATATTTTAGATTTTCATCCATGGTCGCCAACTATAAAGTATTTAAACAATACAGCACCCGCGTAGGGGTACAGAACAAAAGAACTAATATGCTACAAAGGCACTAGTCTTTAATTGGATGTAGTATAATGTTTTATAATCCAGTGAGTCATTTTAGTATTCCATTAACTTAAACTTCGCATTTATTTTTTACTTTTATCAAATCGTCTATTCACTCCGTTCCAGTCTACGGGTCACGTGTTTCTTCGTTTATTTTCGTCTGTAAACTTATTTCTATAACTTTTTGGAGTTATTCATACAATATTAAGAAGCAAGGGCAAAAATAGATACTAAACGTCGCCTGATTCATAAAAAATATAAGCAATTATTTTATCTTTGACCACAACGAAACACCAACGTGTTTGATCTAACAGCATTAAATCGCTGTTGCGAAAGAGTGTTATGTTCGAAGACATGACGAATATAATCATTGTCGATTTGAGTAGTACATAAGAAAGTGACTAGAACACAAAGTTGCTGACCGAGAAAAAGCATGAAGGAAACAACAGTCATCCTTAAAAAACATAAATAATGTTAATGAAGCTGCTGTAGAAGCAAGCTATGCCATATATTATCAACTATCTTTGACATCAAAACCGTTTTCGGATTGAGATATGATGATAAAAATGCATGCGGTTGGGCACAAAATTGATTTATTCGGATCAGAGACAAGTATTTTATACTTTAAGCCAGCCAATAACACCATTGCAGAGAGAGTTGTTGATGTTTATTCATGATCTAGATAGTCAGATTTCAAAAAATGTATATTTAGTGTGTATCTTTTTTCATTTACAATTTATGAAAGTACAAATATTATTGATCTTGCACCACTTCCGTTTTCATTCTCGGAGTTGATAAAGATATTAACATAACGGAAGAATTTGTTGAATTAATTGAAATTAAAGACAAAACAACTGTAGACGATGTATATCAAAGTTCGTTGGAAAGCCCTGACAGACTTGGTGTAAATTGGAAGAAATCTGTGAGTCTAGTCACCGACGGAGCACCTCAAATAATAGTCAGGAAAATTTGAATGACAAAAACGTCTAAAAAACAGTTAAACAAACTGAATGTAAAGGCGGGTTTCTGCACTTTTCACTGCATTATACATGAAGCATCGTGGTTAAGTCAAATCATCAAGGTGAGAAACGGAATGAATGTCGTTTTTAAGACTATAAATATCATCAGACTCAAATTTCTTACAAACAGACAAATTAATAGCCTGTTAGAAGAATTTCGAAGCTTTTACGGTCTGCCCTATCACATGGAAGTTCGAGGGCTTGTCGTGGTGGTGTTCTATGCCGTTTTATTAAATTGCGTGCTGAAATTAAAATATTTATGCATATGAAAGGATGCCCAGTTCCAGAGTTAAATGACAATACATGGCTTACAGTTTTAGATATTTTAGTTGCTATCATGGAGCACATTAACGAACCTTAAAGAAACACCCAGGGACGTAATATACTGGTGATCGATCTTTATGAAAGCATTTGTGCTTTTGAGTACAGGCTCGAGTTATGGGAAAAGAAATAGGTTTAAAATAATCCATTTCATTTTCCAACTCTGAATTTTTTTTTATCTTACGCGCGCTTGGTTAATAATGTTCACAGCCAGAATTACAGTCATAAAAATTTCAGCACTAAGAAACGAATTTACGAGATTTTCTAATTTTAAAGTCATTAAAAATAACTCTCAAATCGTTCTAAACCCGTTCCCTATAAATACACAAACAGCTCCAGACGAATTAAAATGGAACTAATCGATATTCAATGATTCCTTTTCGACGGATAAATTCGATTATGTTGACACGAACATTTTACACATACACAGGATAAAAATATCCCATGTTGCCTGCCTTTTCTGCAAAAATATTATCGATGTTCTGAACAGCTTATGTTTGCGAGCATTTGTTTTCTGTTATGAATTGAAGTAGGTCAAAATATCTCACAAAGCTGACAGACTCATATTTGAACGGGTCTTAAAATTTCTACTAATCAGAGGCTTATTCGAGACTCTGATGAACTTGTCAGTGTTAAGCGCTAACAGACAACTGGAAAAACCAATTGTTAGATTTTTTAGCAGATTTATATATTGTGGAATAATTTTCTCTTTTACCTATTGAATGTTATTGTTACTGTAAGTTTCTAAGTTAGCATTACGCGCTGAGGCTACATAACAATTAATCTAACACTTAGTATAATCATAACATTTCTCGACCCTTATTTTTATTTGTCGTCTAGGATGGGTATTTAAGAGTGTCTTTGCCTTCCAAACTGAGTGATCTTCTTAGTAAAGGCCTGATATCCTCCATTTTAGTCTCGACTAAATCAGGGGACAATATATTATCGGCTGAGGAAGTCTCGCTAAAGTCTTTTTCTGGAGTTTGTGCGTTTTTTTTTCTGGCTCATCTTTATTTTCGTTGGCTTCTCTCATTTTTTAATCGTCAGCCTGTCTGCATATTAAAATATGGTCTACAGAACACGATATAATGGTGGAATAGTTTAATTTATAACGACTTTAGGGTTATAAACGTTTTCTTTTTTACAGTAAAACCAAACAGGATTTTCGAGCTCGATATCTTAAATTCTGGTACCCATATTATGATATAACTTTTGATTAAACTTTGATTCATAATTTTTGCTTTGAATGTCGGGTCGCATGTTATCAAAACCGATCCTTAATTTATGACCAAAGATGAGTTCAACAGGTGGTCTTCCGGTTTTGCCATGCAATGTGTTTCGTAAGCAGGCTAATACTTTTGATAGACATACCCATTTTTCTTAATATATTTGCCTTTATAAGTACGTATCAGCCTCTATACAGCACCATTACTTCTGCTATGGAAAGGAGCTGTACGAATGTGCTTGATTTGATACTCAGCGCTGATATCTTTCATTTTTTCACTTATAAAACACGGGCCATTGTCTGAAAACAAAGAATGAAGTACCCCAAACCATGAAAAGTGTTGTCGTAGTAGGCTTATCTCCACGATGGGTGATGGTATACTGACTCTGTTAATTTCCATACATTTAGAGAAAGCATCTACTAAAACAAACCAGTATGATCCATCATAAGCCCACCCAAAATCGATACGCAACATTACCCATAACCGTTCTTGGACATCCCAAGTATATAGTGGTGTCTCTGGGTCTTGTGGTCGATGACGCTGGCGTGATTCACACGATCACACGAATGGTTCCATGTCTTTTAATGTATTTGGACACCAAATGTAAGATTTGGCATGGGCCTTCATTGTTACATTTCCTGGATGTCCAATGATAAGTTTTGATAGAACCTTTGATATTAACATCTGAGGTATAATAATTCTATGTCCAAACATAATTATTCCTTCTTCGATGGAAATATTTTCTCTTAGCTCAAAATACGGTTAAAGGTTTTTCTGTAAAACTGATTTTACGGGCAATCCTCTGTTCAGAAAATTGACAACCGATATTAATGGGGATCATTGTCAGTTTCTCTCTTAGGAAGTTTTTGGAATGTAATATTTTTTCAATGTGTATGTTTCTAATACAATCATCAGTGGCTCGATCGCTCTTTTCTCCTTCAGTAAGATCAGTCAAAGGAGATGGCAACCTTGAAAGAAAATCTGCAGCTTGCTTTGTACGCCCGGGTTTATTCTCAACCTCGAAATCATACCTTGATATAGTTATCGCCAATATTTCAGGACGCGAAAAGGCTATGATAGGCAACGGAGATTTATTTTTAAAATTCTCTCTAGTGGTTTTTGGTCAGTTTTCTACACAAAATTTAAACCATGTAAAAATTTCTAAAATTTCAAGAAACCAAACACAATGCTTAGAGCCTCTTTTCCAATTGTTGAATATCCTTTTTTGCTTTGTTAAAACGTTCTTGATGCAAAACCAATCGGCCGTAGAACATTGATGAAATATTTGTGATAAATAACCGATCCGATTCCTTGGTTTGATGCATCAGTTTCTAGAATAAGTTGAAGATTTGGGTCATCATTTTTGAGTATATCGCATTTCTGAGGCCTCCTACTAGCTTCTTCAAATGCCTGTACTTCGATATTTCCCCTTTTCCATTTCGTTTCTTTGCGTAATAAGCTATAAAGGAGGAACGGGTTGGTTGAATCATTAGTATAAAATGAATATAAAAATTCATCGCCCCTACCACCTACGGAGTTCTATATATTACTTGGAGTTTTCGCTTTCAATACACGTCAGATATTTTTCCGGTAGCACGAATTCCATCTTTGTTGAAGGTATATCCCAGATAACTGATAGAACTCTTGAAATATATATATTTACTCGGTGGAGTAGTTATGCCACAGCGCTCAAGCCTTGATAAAACCTCTTTCACGTTATTTAGATGTTCCAAATGAGATGACTGGTAATATTTATATCATCAATAAATAGTGCAACATGTTTAGGATCACCGAGGATTTTATCCATGTGCCTTTGAAACAAAGATGGGGCCACGGAAATTCTGAAAGGCAATCGTTTGTATCTATATTAGGCTAAACGCCTCGCAATCACTAAAATATCACTTGAGCATGGACTAACTTCTATCTAAAGATATGTCTTTTAAGTCAACAGCTGTTAAAACGACCCATCCTAACAGTTTTTAAGCTATTAATTCAGAAAGAGGCAATCGATGTTGATCCAAAATGAAGTGTGGTTTAATAGTGACCTTGAAAGCTCCACATAGCTGTAATTTTCCGTTACCTTTCTTCACGCATACAATAGGCGATGACCAAGATATAGAGCCAAAAGCGGGGTCATCCGATTCAATAATATCATATGTATATTGTTCATTAATTTCTTCTCAACCTTCTTCCTAAGAGCGAAACGAACGAATCTAGGTCCGAAAATTTTTGGAATTGAGTCAAGTTTAAGGTGAAGCATAACCTTAGAACCCTAGATTGTTCCAATTTTGTTCGAGAATAATTTAGGATTATCTTTAAATATATCATCAAAATTGGCATTGACGGAAAATGTTTGGCGATTACCCATTTCAGGGTTGTGTGGTAAACATAATTGAATTCCGAATGAAGAAAACAAAACCATTCTAAAAATCGGCGCATTGTTTACTGACATCACTAATGCTTCCCAGTTTTTCCGGACCTTACACGCATGAACGATTACGTCACACATTCCAATTATAGGGATAGGAGTGTACATAAAGTAAAACCATTGGAAACGAACTCACTCAAAGGAATTTTCAGAATTTTCCATAGTTCCTCGCTAATACAGACATATATTCTAACAATTTTTTTAAGATAGATGAGGGATTAATATTTGATTTAGTGAATTCATTTGAACTATAACCGCGTCTCATACACATACAGTAAAAATAGCTAATTCTCCCTCGGCTGAAATATTTTGCTTTTGCTGCTTGACAAGGCTTCTGTGTATGATTTTCATTTTTACTGCATCTGTAGCATCCCGTTGTTGTTTTTCTTTCGTCGATCATGAACACATCTTCGCTCTATGTATTGATCTAAGCATCCTTTCTAAGATACACCGTGCTGGATCGACTAGAGAAGATGAAACAGGCCAACTATACAATCTGATTCAATGATAATGTCAAATCAGGGAAAGCCATGAAAACCTTCGCTTAGGGTCATCATCATTTAATGAAACAATGAAATTCTCCCAGAGTCGCTTACCCTGACTTGATCCAAAGAAACAGTCAGCCTCTTCTGTTTAACGCCAATCCGCATTTTATTGTATATCCCCTATCTTTTCGCATAAACAATTCGCGAACTTTGCTCGCTCAAAGTAAGGACTTCATAAATCTCCGTATATGGGTTCTCCGAACTCAACTACCTCGCTGTAAGTTAGCAGGTCCAGTTTCCTTCCGGTAGAGTCCTTTATTGATTTAAACGCTGAATAACCCTGCGAGACTAAAATTGTGCCCTTTAAACTACACCTACTAGTCGAGGTTTCGTCCCAACCTCTAAATTTGACGGTTCTGATGAATCTATCCAAATACCCAACCCAATCTTCAGATCCTACCCTGAATTCTTCAAACGTGAAGTCCAGGAATACTGACAGCGCTTGAAGTAATATGAGTTCAGAACTCGTCGCCATATGTAAGTCTCAAAGTTACCACAGCGCGATGAGACCTCATAACATTTAATCTAATACTAAGTATATTCATAACAGTCACCAAATTCTGCATTTGAGAGTTTTTCATAATCAGTAACATTATTTAAAAATGTATTATATGCCATGGAACGACTCTAATTTACAAAATGTTAACGTTACTTTAATATATAAATCATAATGTCAGAATTTTTACTCTGAATTCTTTCTTAGATTTGTTCGATGTCGTATATCGGCCTGCAAAACACTTTTAGAATTCTATCCGGTCCGCCATGTGAAATTTGTTGGACACCCATGTTTTTAAATATGAATAAAAGGTAAATAGAATAATTAATATATCCTATCGTCGTCATCTTGATTTATTAACTGCCAGAAGAAAGTTCAGAAGTTATTTTTATACCAGGTTTAATATTAAAAATTTTATTTGATGCATGTATGCCGGATTTTTATGAACGAGTACTTCATCAAAGGTACCAAAATAAGTCTTATTCTCTCACGATGTCCTCTATATTTACTCAGTTTTGAAAAATAAAACAGTTCATTTGGATTTTATTATCTAGATTTTCTTTCGATAGTCAGATACAAGTATCCATCGTTCTTGATACTAGGTTCTTAGTTCCATAATAGTGTTCTATCTGTGCTGAATATCTACTAGCGCAGTGAAAAACATTCCTTACTGGGATTGAGAAATGAACTAAAGTTCGGACACCGTTTATCTGGCATTGATATGAGACATAGAAGTCCTGATCACTATACTGAAACCTAGCTTTATCCATTTGGGCTGTGAATGCCACTTGTCGTACCAAAATGATCACCAATATTGTAAAAAAATTTGTTCAAAAAGTGTAGGAATAAACGACTGACAAAATCAATTTAATGGTATCAAAATACACGTGTTAATATAAATCCCGATATTTAATAGCATAGAGAATTCAGTAATCCTTAAAACAGAGCGCAAATAAAATTGTTGTTAGTTAAACTAGAATGCTTGATGAATACCGAACAGCATAACGAAAAGGAATCAACTAAATATACTATATTAATATCATGGTTAAAATCATAAATATTCAATGAGTAGAGTTTGAATGACTCAGGAAATCGCTCTTCTGGTCATAATTAGTTTCACTCGAATACTAAGAATAGTATTTGGCTACAAACAATATTTAAAATTTCATAAATATTCTTTGATCTCTTGTGTAACAAATTACGATTTCAAACAAATTTTCGGCGAGAGCTAATTTTAATGGAAAAATTCATTTCATTTTTAAGATATTTTTGGTATGATTAACTTGATAAATGTAAGAGACAGAAAAATATACACTAGCAACGAGGATACAATCTAGGAATAAGAGTATGCAAGTGAGCAGAAATGTAATTGATTATAACTTCATATTTAAGGTGCTCAGAAATTTGCTGATTAGAAAACGTTTATTGAAATAAATCTAATTTAGAAAAATGTATATTATAAAAAAATATTAATTCTATAAATTGAGGTGATCCACAAAGTATTTTGGCAACGAATCAATGTATTTTATTTTTTTCGTGATCGACAGATAGCTTCAAAAGACATATACGAAAAAATGATGGTAATTGAATGGTGAAACGTTCAAGGGCATTGAGATATTGCGAATGGATGTTGTAATTCCCAACAATGGCATAGTAAG